>NKCI01000067.1:0-182146 GCA_003946985.1 Fusarium duplospermum
ATTATCTTTATAATATAAAATTATTTAAAGGAATCTTAATTATTTAGACTATTTAAAAAGTAAGTCTTTATATTTATAATAAAAGATATAATATTATAATTAAGATTTTAGTATTAAAGATAATTTAATTAATTTAATATTTATTTTAATAATTATAATTACCTTAAGAAAAATAACTCTAAACTCTTAATTATTAAACTTATAATTAAGTAAATTAATTAATTTAAATTACTTAATTATTTTTTATTTTTTTTAAGCTAATATTTTATATTATTTTTAATTAAATTATATTAGATTATATAATTTTATTTCTTTTAATTTTAAGGCTTATTTAATTATAATGCGTTATAAAATACCCTATATATACTCATCTGTGTATAACCGCTTTGGTTTAATAGACCGTGCCGTAGGAACTCGGTCCCCATCCCCCTGCTTCGGTTAGCGATCCGGAGGTACGCGGCCTTGGCTCGCAGGGGGCTTAAACTTTAAAGATTGGGGTCTTGCCTGTACCTCGCCGCTGAAATTGGTCATCGGCCAGGTATCTTTGCTAGGAGGTTAAGGGGAGATATGTCGGTGGCCCTGCTGTGGCAAAGCGAAGAATCCTATTTGATATGTAACCCCTGAGCCTGTGCGGGGATGCTTGACCCCTGCCTGATGCCGCAAAGTTGTCGTGAATTCAGGTCGTATGCGAGTTTGAGTCAAGGGCCAACCTGTGGAACAGAACAGACATTCGATCGTTCAGGAATAAGCCCCGAGGCCCAGATCAGGAACGGGGTTTTGACCGATCCCCGTTGCGAGAAGCCATAAACTGGCGCGTAAAATTAGCTTTGTCAGTGTCTATTAAAACATGAATCTATTCCCTCCACTCTCAACAGGCTCATTTTGACTCGTAATCTAGGTATGAATATTATAGTAAACCCCAAGGATCAAGTCCAGACTACAGGAGATTAAATCAAGAAGGAGACCTCTTATTATGGCAAACATGCTCTTATAATAACTCACCTGCCAAAACTGGTGTTAAGCTAAGCTCAGCGCATTTGATATGCATCTATCCTGAAAACCCAAACCCACCAATATATCTCTTAGCTCCCTCGTCCCCAGGGGACAACCCGTTCCCCGCAAAAGCGGAATCCCCTGTCACAAAGGCTGTTGGGTCATGCTTTGATTCACAATAAGGTTCCGACATGCATCACTTTGGTGGGGAGGTGCCAAAAATTCTTCCTTGGCATCGAACGAGAATGATCAGGCCCAAAGGATGTGTGCGAGTTGTTGTCTCCCTCCAGCTCCTACAACACAGTGGCTGAAGCAGCCATCTTGGAACGCATCTTCGAGTGAGCTGCTTAGCCCATTAAGAACAGAAGGCCTCACCGGTAATTTCATAGCGAATCATCAAAAATTCCAGCTTCACTTCCAGTGGGCATGTATGAGCATACGGACTAAGCTTCTTCTGCTGAGTAGCAGATCAAATGATATCGCGAGCGTTGCAAAGTCCGTTGGCCAGGGGAAAGAAATAGGACTTCCAAGACGAGTCCGCCATTCCGACCGTTGTCGTAGCTGTGTCACTCTTCCGCATCCCGTTTCGCCATTTCACAACGCCCTTCCTCTCCACCTTTTCAACCCTGCCAAAGGATATTGTGGAAAAAACGCCTTAATTACTGAGATATAGTCCGCTGAACCGGGCGAACCCTCCGATTTGGACCTCGCGGGGCCACCATCCTTGATTGTTGCTTTCCCAGATTCCTTTAATTGCCTCCCGTATTGCATTTCCATACCTCGCCTTCTCGACGTACAGATATCCATCTCGATTTTCTTCAACAACAATAAAAATGGCGGCAAGGGGTGACGGTCCAATGGTGGTCACGGTCATGAGCGTATTGACTGCTGTCCTCCTTGTCTTCACTATCCTTCGAATTTATACTCGCAAGCTTGTTGTCGATTCCTATGGTCTGGACGATCACGTCTACCTCCTCACCTTCTTCCTCTTTTTCTTCTATGCCGTCTTCATTGGCGTCGCAGCGCATTATGGCTTCGGTCAGAATATGCGGGAGATTGAGCCTCCGAGACACATCATGCTGGCCGTGTTGTACGAGTGCATAGCCCAGACATTTGCTGTCATCGGCATGGCTGTTGCGAAATGGAGCTTGGGATTGTTCCTTCTGAGGCTAGTGCAACACACGTGGCATAAGATAGCGATCTAGGTCATGATGTGCGAACTCATGTTCGCTAGCCTGTTGTGCTTGTTCTTCTTTTGGCTGCAGTGTTCACCCCCGAGATATCTATGGGACAAGAGTGTCATTGATGGCCAATGCAAGCTGCCGCAGTTGGAGGTGTCTATCCTTCTAGGGGATATGCAAAGTCTGAACCGAGCCCTGCAAGAGGCAATCCGCTAACAGCAACAGCTTCATGTGTTCTTACGGACCTGTAGATAGGTATAAGTCTTCGACTGCCTGCAGCCCGCCGCAGGTGGCAGAAAGGCTAAAAAAAAAGGCCACTGTGTTAGCATCGGGATATAATGCTATGATGTGCTGGAAATGTGTTCTTTATCATAGTTAAAGTCGGGATAACCGATAGAGAAGATCGTTCTTACGGACCTCTTCTTTGCGCTCATGCCTTGGGTCTTCATATGGAGGCTACAGATGAACCGACGGGAGAGGCTCGTCATCCTCGCAAGCATGTCCCTTGGAATCATGTAAGTGATCCCATCCTCTCGCTTCTATACCCGTCCATGTCTTGTTGCTGACCGGGCCATAGTGCCGCCGCCTGCGGTATCAAGCGAGCGACGGAGATTCCCAAACTTATTAGCGATAACTATCTCAAAGACTCGACCGGTATCATCGTATGGTCCGCCGCTGAAATGGCCGTCACCATGATCTGCATAGGAATTCCTGGGTGTCGTCCTTTGTATAAGAACTACATCAGCCGTTTGACATCTGGAGGAGCGAGCAGTCGTTACAAGGACCTTTCTGGCAGAGCAGAAAATCCAGCTGGAGTGACCCTACGCACCTTCGGTGGGGGTCAAGTTCCATGGGTCAAGAGCGGGACGCACAGCCAAGAGACGTCAATCCATCCAAGAGAGCAACGTAGGATGGGACGGAGTGTCACGATATCTAAGACGTTCACAGGGGATAACAATAGTGAGGAGGAGATTCTGGGTCAGGGATGTTCGCAATTAACTGGTCGATCGATAAAAGATGAAGGTATAAAAAGTAAGGACAGAGTTTAAGGTTACTTGAGGGTCTATAGCCCGGCCTATTCCCGTGCTTGGTCTTCCGCAACTTCGGAAGGCCAAGCACGGAGGCTATGTGAACCATGGAGAAGGTTGGCTAATTAAGGAAAAGAAGAAAAACACTTAGATTTCTATATAATTTCTTAGTAAATCTAAGGACTTTAACTATAATAATATCGTTAAAACGTACTTTAAAGGCTGGATCATCAGCTGTTAGTGAGACTGGCGTTGGCTGCGCAGCAACATCCTCATGGGGCGGAGATGTCCGCCTCTGGCGTCGAGAGTGTGGATGGACTCTGGTCCTGGCCCTTTTCGGTTGAGAAAAGACATAGTCAACATGATTGTTGGTGATGCAGCGGTTGCATCGGTCCGACCCTTTTGAGATGGGGCATTAACGCGGGTCAAAGAAAAAACGAGATACTAATATAAATAGATAAGCTTTTACTCTCTTAATATAATCAAAGAAATATAATAAGAATATATAAAAGTTCTTTAAAAATATCTCTTAATTGTATTATATTTAATATAAATTTATTAACTATAGTTAATAACCTTTAGTTTATTCTTTGAGGAGTTCTAGTGTCTTGTTTATTTCTTAAACGACGTGGCATCGTACCCATTCCTCACCAAGTCTGTGAACTCGGTCATAATCGAAATAAAATGTTGTTAGTCGCATTCTTTGTGCTAATACTACACAAAATCAAGTCGTGTTGTTCTTATTAACCTTCATAGAACTGATGGAGACCTACGATGAGTTTGAAGGCTATAGAGTCTAGTTCCTCAAGGAGGACTATGGATGCGCCCCAAGCCAGGTGATCAGGGGCCGTACGTATTTGACTAAAGCGTTATTAATAATTCTTCATTTGTTCTCGACTACTTCTAAATGGGTTTTTATGGTACGTTCAGCCATGGGTGAAACCAAAAGATTCATTTTCTTCTTTGTTCGGCCCCTGAAGAGAACTCGACCGTTCGTTCACCCACAAGAACTATCACCTGAAACAGGCTTGAATTGATGTAGGCCCAGAGAGCATCCCGACCTGAACAAATATTAGACAATGCAAACATCAGTCATTGTTTCCTTGTTCATCTTGTGATCAGACTGTATCGTCCACAGAGTTGGAGAGATCCTGCTTGGGTTTAGCACTCAACCTGTGAATTATTTAAACCTCCCTTGGCCTCCGAATCTTACCAGCATTTCAAAACACTTCTGTACAACAAACCAATACTAGATTGTACTGACTACCATACCCACAGGAAACCCAATATGTGACATTGACAACATGGCAACCGACATGAACAACTCTCAAAACCCATCTGCTCTGCCCTCGGAGGCACAGCGTCCCAAGAAGCAACAGATGATGATCAAAGTGGCGCCTCCCATCTCTCTGCCCCAGACGCTGATAGCGTACTGCGATCCAGAGGAGCCTTCTTCCAAGTTCTATCTCGGGAATAGTTCTAATCGCAAGATGTATGCTGTCACCACCCACGGTAGACTCACAGGCGATAGGAAGTCTATCAGAGTGTACAGCGGGCCTTCAACGGATGACCCCTTGTTGTCGGAAATCATCCCAGAGGATGAATCTCGTTTGATCGGAACTCCTGAAACCGAAGACATCCCAGAGTCATACCGCCCTGATACACATTGCAGGTGGAAGAAGACACGCAAGGCTGAGGTCTCCGAGAAACGTTATCCTTACGAGTACAAGCTCTGCCCGCAGCAGACGGGGGAGTGTTCAGGCCCGGAGGAGGAAATTCCCCTGTCCGGTGATCATACCGTGACTAACGAAGAGGTAGAGCCCATTGCCATGGTCTCATGGAAGCGACTCGGGCACAAGCCACAGCCGTTCAAATTCCAATTCCTCGTTCCCGAGCTCGGATCTTACGTGGAAGATAAGTGGCGGCCCAAGGCCCTCTTGTCTGCTTTGTCACTCTGGTCCAGAAGGGGTGGTAGTCTCTCTCCTGAAGCAGCTTCGCTAAGTCATGCGCCCCAGCATGCCCGTGGTTCCCCAACTGGCCAAGAATCATGAGAACTGGAAGTTTAGGAGTCCATTGATGGTGAGTTGTCCGCTTTGAACCACTGTCAGTCCGAGTATGATTAGAAATGGCTGGATTGCATGCACTTTCCTGTAGTTTTCTATTTCTAGCTGTTGTAGATATTTCTCTAATCAAGAATCAAAATTCCCCGTCCGTTTCCAACTATCCACTGCAATTTCAAATGGAACAATCTTTGCACCAAGCGCTCTTAGTGAATCCTCGATACTCTTCTCAATCTCAAGTGCGGTACTCTCCTTGGAATCATAGGTTGAGTGGGCTCCTTGCAGGAGTGTAAGTCGAAATCCAGCTTCGAGGGCACCTTTGCTTGTCTCAAAAACACAGCAGTCGCTTTGAATCCCAAACGCCACGATATGCTCGATTCCTTGCGCCTTTAACTGTTCAGCGAGCCCCGGATTCGACTTGAATGTATCTCCTGCTCTCTATCAATACCAAATTCACAAAACGAAACACCGTGGACCATACGCGTTGTCTTGGACACGAGAATCTCCCGAGAATTGTTCGTCTGGGGGGCAAAGACCAGTTTCCACGGTTCACTTCCTTTGACCAGGGGACCCTCCTCAGGGGGCTCCTCATGTTGCACAAACGCTATCAGAGGCGACTGGGCTCCCCCAGTTTGAGAAATGCCACGCGCGGCAGAGAGAATCACCTCCCCAGCATCACGGATGCGGGCAGCATGTGGGATCTCAGTCTTGGGGTCACTCGCCAGATCGTGCTGAATATCAATGACGAAAAGAGCGCTGCTTGGGGAAACCATCGTGATCTGACTGATCATGTGGTGGAGGTGTCTCGAGTGTGTCAAGACGACAGGTGACTCAGATGACTTCGTAACAAGCTATGGGGAATGACTAAGCCCATCACGACTAACAATGGCGTGCGACCTAAGGTCACATTTGAGTGGGCTCTGAGATGTTGCAAAAGGGCTCGAGTTCTTCGAATCGTGAACAGCAAGGAAACTACTTGGAAATAGATCATGGGCAACACCTTCTCGTCTGTATTATACAATAGACAGTAGCCAAGACATCTCCAGCCGTTTTGACGAGACTTGGTCTTGAACATAGTCTATAGGGTATTATTTAGCCGGACATCGGGGCCTTGCTCCTTACAGGAGCATCCTCCGGGGGTCCTCAATGTACTCCTTCACCTTGACGAGGAACTGCACAGCCTCCCGGCCGTCCAGCAGACGGTGGTCGTAGGTAAGAGCCAGGTACATCATGGGTCGGATCTCGATCTTGCCGTTAACAGCAACGGGGCGCTCCTTGATGGCGTGGAGGCCGAGAACGGCGCTCTGGGGAAGGTTGATGATGGGGGTACCCATGAGAGAGCCGAAAACGCCGCCGTTGCTGATGGTGAAGGTACCACCAGCCATATCCTCGATCGTGAGCTTGCCATCGCGGGCCTAATTAATCTAGTTAGCAATCTCTCAAATGTGACTGGAATGAACAAACTGTACCTTCTTGCCCATATCGGCAATGGACTTCTCAATGCCAATCATGTCCATACCCTCGACGTTTCGGACAACAGGGGTAACGAGACCCTTCTCAGTGGCAACAGCAACGCTGATGTCGACGTAGTCGCGGTAGACAATGGTGTCACCACCGTCGGGGCCCTCAATGGAAGCATTGACGGCAGGGATGTCCCGCATAGCGAGAACGCAGGCGCGGGAGAAGGCGCTCATGAAGCCGAGCTTGACGCCGGTCTTCTTGAGAACGTCATCCTTGTACAGCTTGCGGAAGTCCATAATGTTGGACATGTCGACCTCGTTGAAGGTGGTGAGCGAGGCAGCGGTGTTCTGGGACTGCTTAAGGCGCTCGGCGATTCGGAGGCGCATTCGGTTCATCTTGACCTATATAGAGGTTTAGCAATCTCAATGAGAAACCCAGCGCCGGCCTCAATGGGACCGCCCAGGTAAACTTACGCGGCGCTCTTCCCGGTTACCGAGAGAGGGGCCACCAGTGGTGGCAGCGGGCTGGGGCTTCGACTCCTTCTTCTCAGCCTGTCGAGGCTCGGGCTTGCTGGGGGCGGGAGCAGACTCCTTCTTAGGCTCGGGGGCGGTCTCTTGCTTGGGCTCGGGTTTTGATTCGGGCTTGGACTCGGACTCCTTGGCCTCCTCCTTAGGAGCCTCCTTCTTGTCGCCAGCGGGGGCGCCGCCCAGCTCAATGCGGACAAGTTCCTGACCAACAACGACGGTATCCTCCTCAGCGGCGAGGAACTCCTTGATAGTACCAGCCTCAGGAGCGTTCACAGCGACGTCAATCTAGCGGAGAAAGGTCAATGAAGCCGTCTTGGCGCACATGGCGCGAAAGATGACGCAGCATACCTTGTCAGTCTCAATAGTGGCAATCTCCTCGTCCTGCTCGACATAGTCGCCGATGCTCTTGGAGAACTGCTTCAGAGTACCCTCAGAAATAGACTCGGCCATCTGGGGGACCTTGATAACGGAATCGGCATAGGTGCGGACGGTCTGCATCATGGCGGGAAGCATGACAAGAGGGTGCGAACGGGGCCGCAGCGCCCGAACGGGCACCATTCGGGTGGCGGTAGCTATGCTTCTTGACAGCATCTTGGAGGATTTGGAGGAGGAGGATATGAGGGAAGGGAGGCGGCGAGGAGGAATCGCAGGTGAGTGTTGAACGTGGATGGAGGTGGGAAGAAGAGGTCAGGAGGGAAAAAAAGACAAGAAACACGAAGAGGCAGAACCGGACAATGATTCGCGATGTTCCACCCGCAAACAAGTTACTCGGCAAGCTTTGGGGGAGCAAAAAAAGCCAGGTCGCGGAAGTGCCAATAGCGAGGTACACCGAGGTCCCGAACAGTGCGTAGTGTGGCAGAGAGCAACCCAGGAGGTACATGTCCGGCTGAGCAAAGGGTTCCGTCAGCTCGTGATTGGCTATATGGCACAGCTCCACTGCCCGCTGGCCGACGACTTAGCCGGCTTAGCCAATCGCAGCCGGCTTCTCCCGCCATCGTGGAGCCGATGAGCCACTGCTACCACCCCTATCAGGTGAGTTTAGGAAGGAAGGAAGGAAGGAAGGATGGAAGGCTAATAGTTTACTCCCGAAGTACCCGTCGGTGAAAGCTTCACCTTGACCGCTGCACCATGATGACATTGCCGGCGAGCGATGGTACTCACCTTGATCTTGACGGTGTATTAAGCGAATCACCTCTCCCTCCATGACCATTGTGTGGTGAGAGCCCTCGCATTGGTCATCCTCTGTCATTCTCAAAATCACAAAATCGAGGGGTCACTTGCCCTTAGTCCCACTTTGTCACGTAAAACATCAAGATTTACCAACTTCGCCATCGGCTTTGGCCGGCTTAGCATTGATGCATTAAGCTGCAAGGTGAAAAAGGACGCAATTCACATCACACCGCGGTCAGGAATTTGCAAATTCAGTGCATTCGAAAAAATACGCCATCGAATAGACGGCAGCTTTTGATTAATTCATTCGCAGAGGTATCCAAAATTTCTCATCAACGCCAATCCCATGCACAATTACGCTACCATGCTTTCCTCATGTAGATCAGGGGGCTCAGATCTCCCCTGTCATCCTCCTCACAACTGAACCTGTTGTGGTATGACTAGTAGTAATGAGCATCACGGCTCATTCCAATAGATATCACATCTATTACATGTGAAGCTCATCGGACCTTGTGGTCAATGAGCGTCGAAGGCCTCCAAAACTCGACAAAGGACTCGGGTACTCGCTCAGGGGTGATACAATATCGCCCACGCTCGACGGGGGCGACACAACCTGGAAAGACGGAGTCGATGGCACGAAGGATTCCAGCTGCTGCTGTCGCTGTTGCTGCTGATGTTGCCGTTGTTGGTGTTGCTGCAGTTTCTGCAAGTGTTGCTTCTGCTTTCGCAATTCCTCCTTCTGCTGCTGCCGTTGGTATTGCTCTTGGATGTCCTTTTGCCGCATCTCTTCTTCCCGGGATACGGCCCATCCAACGGAGCCTTGCTGGAAATCCGGGTGAAAACTAGACTTAGGAACTGCTGTAGGCACCAGCACGGTTCCATGAAGGTTGACAAGCCGAGGCCCCTGGTACCACCACTGATCTTCGAAACCGTTGTCCACTGTCATCAGAGCAGTGGCAAGAGACTGGATATCTTTGGCCTTGCCTCGGTGCCGGTCATCCGATTCAGGTCGGCGCACGGGTTCTCCGGGGAATTCGGGTCCCCAAGTTGCTCGGATGCTGGCCTCGCGGGATCGGGACTCGCCTCTTTCGCCATCATCACCCTCATCCTCGTTTTCGTTATATCCCATAGGGTAATTCCACGTGGACCAGGGCATATCATCCTCCCCGAGGCGGTACTGGTTCGGGGTTGCCGGCAAGGCCTTCCAGAGTTGAGGCACACCCTGGTTGTTGGAGCTTGAACCGACATCCCAGGGGCTGCTGTTGAATGGAGGCGGAGCTGACCTGCCCCGTTCGTGTGAGCTTCGGCTCATCGACCTTGAACTCCCTCGAACGTCTTCCTCCTCCCCCTGTGGGTGGACTGGTGCCACTGGCGCGTAATATTCGTGAATGTAGTGTTGTTGCTGCTGGACGGGTTGGTATGGGTGGTACTGGGCATTCTGTGCCGGGGCTGCTGTTACTGGGTCTCTGTTGTAGGTGTTGGGTGGAATCTCGTTGGTGTAGTAAGTTAATTGGTATGGTGGCCGGGTCTGGGGTTCTTGGATTTCGGGCACTGGTTGTTGGTAGGCGACTTGGTACTGTGTTGGTGCAGCCAGATAGTTGGTGTTTACCGGAGGCAACTGTCGAGGGAACTGGTTCGCTCGATCCCGCATGCTCTTTGAGATGTATGTGATGTGGCGATCCTTCGACAGATGCTTGGGCCACGACACCCCAAGCTCGAAGTGGACGTAGACAGCTGGTCGGTCCCCCATGATGACGGATGGCGGGAAGATAGGTAGATGGAGAAGGGGGGAGAAGGTCTTCAACAAGCCCAAGACCAGAACAGTTGAGGATGAGGAGCGATATTTTCGGGAGTGAACTGTTTGTGTCGACAGGAATGTCCAGTGAGGGGGCGAGGCGTTGTGGGTATCCAAGAGATAAAGGACAAAGAAATATGTTCTAGTCTCAACAAATAGGTGGGACGCGGGGTATTTGAGACGATCGGATAGAAGAGAGGAAGAAGGATAAGAGAACGACAGAGTCGTTGGCAGGGTGGTGAGACGAAGATATGCAGTTGGCAGTTGCTCCAGGAGTGAGGCTTAGAGTTGCTCTCCGCCTCAAGTAGTGGGTGGTCGCGCTCGCGTGCCCAAACAAGCCGAGGCAGGGTCAATAAGGTTATTACACCGAGAGAATGGACGAGCGAGAGAGACGGGGCGAAGCCCTGCTCAAGTATGGCCAAGTGTTTTGATTTGGAATGGATGGCGAGGAACATATAGCCTCCAGCCCGACACTGGATGGCGGTCGGAGGAAACGACCCAATCCCTGCTTTGCCACCTGACCTCGCAAAAGCTGAGAGATGGTCTGTCTGTCGGCGCGCCCACGGCCAGACACAGCATGATACAGCACCAGCACCAGCTCCTGCACATGCCTGGCGGGGGGTACTTTTGGGCGTCCCCTGTTTCGGCGGAGCCTGTTAGAGGAGACCTGAAGGAGCTAGGGATCCCACGAGCAGGGGAGGGCGAGGATCTGCCCTTGGCGTTTTGTGGTGGCACAGTGTCGTGCTGAAAATGACGTCCCTTGAAAGGATTGATCAATCAACAATGAGTGAATATCCCAATAGCTCCCCGCTTTGACTCAAACGAGCGCAGGACAGCACGCCCACCTGAGTGTTTGGGGAAATCTACACGAGAGAAGCAGTCGAGGCTTGTGGCGAAGACAGAGAGGCTTGCCTTTCTCAGCTGAGGTTGCACAGCTGTGTTTGGCTGTGTGATGAGCGAAGACCCGGCGGTAATTGGCAGATCCCCCTCTAACTCGCCCCAGGGTGCAAGGGCCCCCCGCCACGGATGCGCTAGAGATGATCGAGGCTCGTAGTGTGGCCGCAGGCCGTGGCGAAGGCATTCCCGGACAGGGAGCCGCCTCTTTAGCTGTGTTATTTTTGGCCGAGGTGAGATTAACGAGTGAGTGCGAGAGTGGCGGAGGTCGATGTTTACTGTTTACAGTCCTTCTCTGACAGTCAGGAGGAAGAGGGAAGAATAAGCCTGGGCCAGCAAGTGCGTGGTGCTCACAAGAGCATGATCGTCGGCCACATTCATTCTAGAATTGTTTCCCCGGGCCCTTGTCCGGTTGACCGCTGCATGTGTAGCCACCCTTGATGAAACACTGTTTGTGATTATGAGACGAATAGTCGCGCGGTAGCAGACGCATAACGACCAGATTTAAGCACTGGCTTGCAGATTCACCCAGCTTATTGCTTAGCCGACTGGGGGGCGAAGGCTTCGATTCCCTGCTATGGCCATCATGCTGCCCCCTTTGGAGGATCAGGGATGTGTCTCGTGTATAACTGCAACCTGACCATGGTCATTCCTGCTCGCAAGATCTCGTCTCTGATTTGTCCGATTATCCGGAGCTTTCATGGCGGTTTCGTTTGGTGCGTCCTGCAATCTGCATTGGCATTAGACTCATTTTCTCAAACATAAACACATTATGACACATTATGAACCCGCTCGTATATCGAGCCTATCTCAAGCTTTTTTCTAATTCTCGTTGTTCCCTCTAAATCTCATGGCTGAGCAAGTTTAGCAAAGGAGGCACAAGCTGGTCTCGCTATAAATGTGCCTCACGTCAGGTACCTAGGCAGACAGGCACTCCCTGTGCGCAGGATCCGACCAGTTCGGGGACCAAGGAGCACGACCACCTATTCTTAGCCTGTAGTCTGTCATCGTTAATGACGTTGGGGCTATGAATGCACACTAGCCTGGTGGTATGGATCTCGCACGTGGATTTCTCGGAAATTGGGCAGGGAACGGCCGACTTCAGGTACATATTCAACCTCGCTTGCCAAACGATCAAGGGGTTACAGAATACAGGTCTAACTTCTAGGGAAACTTGCAGGCTTCTTGTAAAGATCATGATTCGTTCTATATACGACAATGAAAAGGGTATTCGCCAACTTATAATGAACAGCAACTCCCCATAACAAGCATCCTTCTTCACTCACTCACCAATTCAACTCCACCAATCTGACAACACTAGGGTCCCACAGCCGAGAATCCTCTTCCTAGACAGTCTCAACATCTGACTTGGTTCTACCGCTGTCCCTCGTCGTCGTATCATCGTTCGTCTCCCAGAACCTCTCCGTCTCCCTACCCTTGCCCGTCACCAGTCCAATGATGTCGAATGGGTCAACCAGCGTCTGCAAAAATGGCCTGGGGTCCTTGAACCCGGGCCCTTCCACCTCAGTAACTCCATCTGGGGCAAGGTAGATCTTGTTGCTCTTGGGGAGGTATCGTCGTGGGTGCCGCACATTAAACATGACTGTGTTGATCAGCATCACAGCTGCCTCGAAAACGTAGAAGAACCACTCGTATCGGACAACAGGGTTAATAGTCGAGGGATCAAAGCCAGGGCCGTATCGCAGCTCTGCCACGCTGAAGTACTCGATGATCCGGTAAATGGTTCGCGCCAGGATCAGCGTCGTGCTTACGTAGAGCGTGAAGAGCGAGTTGTTGAGCCGGTCATTCCTCATACCATTTGAGATACATCGGCAGTGAAATGTTATCGCTAGAATGGCAAACAACACTACGACGATGACTTGCAAAAGTAACGAGGCCTTGATGAGGGCGTGACCCGTCTCGATCGCCTTGTCAGATAGGGACTGGTTGGCCGAATAAGAAGCACCCCATCCATTGAGACCTTCAATGATCCCGGAAACGAACCCGAATGTCGTCAGGACTCGCCCGGGATGAATCGGCGAATGGTAAGGAACGTAGTACAAGATGCGACCAAGAATGTGGTAGTTCTGCAGCTCCAAGAGCGGTCTGTTTCACATGTAAGTCGTAGTTCACAGCATAAGCACCATGAGTGACGTACGGGGCAGCGTATGTGATGCAAATGCTAGCGATGAAGATATCGAGGTTGTCGTAGTGAAACGCTCCATACTCACGGAGGGCAAAGCCGGCTGTGAATAGGAGGCAACAAAAGGCGAACAGGGGCGTCAATATCCAGCACTTATAATGCCTATAAATAATCAGAATCACAAACTTCCATACTCCAACCACTCAGTATCATGGTAGAGTCACTTACGAAGACTGCCATGCATGGACGCATCCTGAAGCACAGAAGGCAAGGCAGAAGAAGATGGCTGCGCCCTTATTGGGGGCGTAGAACCAGTAACTTCCATCCACTAATAGACACACAATGTTAGTCACTGAAGAATAGGCGGGTCAAAGAGCTTAAACTTGCCGTATTTTCCGTCAGACATGATGTCAATCTAGTGTAGCACAGAGCTCGAGTCTTCAAGTTACAGAGAACTCTGCCAGGACTCTTGGAGTGTTACTCGACGCAATGATGATGAAGCCAAGACTGATCGTTCTGCCCTGCCAAGCGAAGGGAACTCGGCATGGTTATATAGCCAGCCATGATCAGAGAATTGACCCTCAAATCAAGCCCAATATCAAGTGCCATCTCGCAGTATCATCCCCAATTCAACCCTTCTTCAGCCCTGTGACACTGGTGGCCAATCGCGTGGGATGCGAGGAATACGATCCCCAGGTCGGCGAGTCCAGGCAGATCAGATACAAGTACCTCACCGAGCCCAGCCATGTACTTTTACGCACCATCTAGCTGTGGAGATACTTGAATTCCTCAGACCCTGTACTTGGTCCGCGATTCTCGTTTTCCCCGTATCCCTCGCATTGCCTGAATGTTGAGCCTCTCAAATTGCCGATCTGAGAGTGGACGCCAAACAGACCACTCAAAAGCAGGTGCTTTTTGATCACGGTCAATACGATGCATGTTCGGGGCCAGTCGGCAAGCCTTAGGCTTGATCGTTCAAAAGGGTTTGGTCTGCCAGTCGCAGCGTGGCATCATATCCTTGGAAATGGATGCATACCGATATGCCTCAGTTGTCTCTCACAATATACTCAGTTACTCATGTGCATTAAATCGCTAATATTCTGTTATCAGATTCCATGAAAATGAGAGAAAGAGAGCGTCAAGCTGAAACTCCATCCATATATCTCAAGGGCAACATTCAACGCCGCCTGGTTCCATTCCGTATCCCCCACCAAACATCCGTCTCTAGAATTACAGGTCTTGTGCACGGCTGGGACATCCAGTCCGTCCATATACATAGTACAGTTTCATTAAGGTTCCTCCTCTGAGTTACCACTCATCGTTCGTGTCGCCCAAGTTTTTACTCAGTCCACTCCCCAGCTTCGGCTGTCGTCTGAGGATTCAGGTCGCTCGGCAGTAGTGTTCTTCGTAGTTGCCTCCTCCTTATCGTGGCTGTGCATGGCATGGCTGCTATGGCGCCGGTGTCCATGATGTCCATGTCCATGATGCCTATGGTGCCCATGGTGATCGTGGTGGAGGCCCATGTGCGACTCATCGTCACTCCAGTCGCTAAAGTCGCCTTCCGAATAGTCCCATTGAACGGGTATTTGCTCCCCATCATCGCCGTACCCAAATACCAGGCCCCTCCACTGGCCGGCAGCAATCTTCGCCGCAACCTTGAGCATGAGTGTGATAAGGTGGCTTGGGGGCCCGATTATCATCTCGCAAGTCTTGCTGATGATGGCCATGGGCAGGTTCTTCACAGTTTCCAGCCTGCTTTTGTACGTTCTTCGTTCCGTGGTCGACACGGTAGGTGGTGTAAAGAGATTCGCGGCTGAAGGCAGCGGAGATAGCGGGCGTCGCCTCACTGAAATGCTGCTTGTAGTGGCCCGATGCCTCGCGGCCGGACGTTGGGATTGGGATGGAGGCGTTGATTCGCCATTTGCATCTTCAGGTAGTGCACCAATACTAGAGTCGCCGTCTGAGGCCGTCGGCGCGGAATTGGATGCAGCCGAAACATTGTCGTCCTCGTCTGAGTCCGACTCCCATGCACATGGCATTCCGGAGCTACTAGCGCTTTCTAAAGCTTTATCTGTCTCGATAAGCGGGCTCAACAATGTGGTCGTCTTTTGCTCATCCCTCTCCTCATGGATTTCCTCAACAGGAGAATCTGGCTGAGATGTAAGGGGAGATAATGGTGCAGGAGCAGTAGACGAATGCCAAGACTCAACACTGTGAAACGACTCCTCGCTGTCTCGGCGTCGATGTTGGGGTTCAGCCTTGTCGTCCTTCTCGACAGTAGGCTGCTTGTCGGGCTTGTCCGAGCTGTCGGAATTACGCGACTCAGCTTCTGGATGCTCGGGCTCTTTGCTAGGGGGAGTAATATTCTCAGATGGAGAAGGTTTGTTCGTTGCCAACATCAAATGTGGTGGCAAGGTGACTGATCGCGACATTGTGAAGCCAGCAGTCCGTCGGAGTCGAGCCTTCATACGACCTCCTCGATATCCCGATCCTTCATGAAGCTCGTATACTGATGGCTCGTCCGAAACAGAAGTTGCAGAGAACTGGGGCGATCCACCGTCGGATGAGTTGGTGTAAGCCTCGCTAGAGAATGAAGGGCATCTGTCGACTTTCTTTGTGCTAACATCAGGTCTCGGGATAGCGTCTATCATTTCAACATGCCTAGCCACGCTGATCGTTGGCGATTCTGACAATGTGCTCGACGAGGTGGGCTGAAAGGGGTCTGAAGAATCGATTTCTGCTGGCCGTTCCAACACAGCATCGAGTGGCTTAGGGCTGGCTCTTTCAGCCCGAGAGGACATGAGCGCTGGAGACGGAGATCGTTTGCGTAGTACATCGTCGCTGGACTGTACAGCGTCGGTATGAGCCCTGGACCTCGACTTGGGCACTTGTAGTTGGGGATAAGAAGCTGCGCAGGATGCCGAGCTCGTAGGTCTTGACAAAGGGCTTGTTGAAAAGTCAGGGTAGTGTCTGTTGCTTAGAGGCGTAGGCGTGGTCGATCTCCCAACAAAAGAAGACCGCCGGGAGCCCACTGAAGACATTGAATCGAAGGCTGGGGTAACAGGAAGCGATCGTTGCACGGGTGTCCATGGTCTCCTCGTGACCGGTGTCTGCGGGCGTTCCGGCAGATCGACCGTAAACGAACGTTTGAAGGGACATTCAGTCTTCTCGAACTGCAGGATCTTATCAAACACTCCCCTCAGTGCCTCAGCTCGGGTCTGATCCTCGGGGTCTTGGACTGGAAGCTCTATCCTCCAGTAGTTTGGTCGTCGAATCTGCAAGACGAATTTGCTATTCACTTCGTCGATGCACCAGCACTGGCTCTTGGGCAAAATGGGCTGTAATGCAGAACCGCAGTTCAGGAAGGCAACGGATCCGGGGGCTCGGTAGATACGAAATGGGCCTACAAATCGAATTAGTATGGGATGTGAAGCCTTTGAAGAGCTGGGAACTTACCAACGGCGATGGTTCTCTCTAGCTGTGAGGACCACGATAGGCTGCCCGGTTCGTCATCAGGGCCTCCAGGGCTTCGAGAGAGAGCTCTCCCAGAGGCTGTAAAGGAAATGATTTTGGCATTGGGGTGATTATAGAGTGTTTCGACCAAGCTGTCCGAATCAGGAGAGCCAATATTCATGGCCGCTCGTAGAGGAATCGGTGCGGTCGCAACTCGTCGAGGGGCCCGGTAGGGGCGAGGGTGCGTCGAATCATCCATGGTAAAGGTGATGTGTAGTCGTCTTTGCAATGGTGCATAGGAATCCTTGGCCTGGTTGTAGCTCAGGCATCTCGACGGGCCGGGTCGAAGCCGCCCCTCATAATTGCGTGACGTCGACGAAGGAGATCTAGATGATGGTCGTGTCGGGAGATTGTCGCTTCGTGAGTATGTTGTCGTGTACTGTCTCCCCTGACTGGCCAACGAGGGAGGATATGCCAGACAACTGAAAGAAAAGTCAACGAGGAGGGGGCAACGCCGGATACAGAAAGATTCCTCAACACAGAGCGATGGGGCACTACGTTCATCGAACGACTTCGATGTCGCAAGGTGGCTAAGATGAAACCCACCCTTCTTGTCCGTCCTCAACGCAGGAACCGCGGGCGGGTGGACTGGGGGATCCTGGAGAAGCTAAAAAAGCAACTTAGTCATCTCCCTTGACATTCCAAGGCCCGCAGATCCCGCGTACCCGTGACCCAATCCAGTTAGGGGGTTTACTCCTGGAAATGCTTGAGACCTTTGTGCACAGGCTCTGTTTGGCTGCCCAAGGCGAGGAGTTTGATTAGCCGCTAGGTTCACGGACTTTCTAACAAATCGTACGTTGTAACTGATGATAGATGAACTTATTGAAATGGTTCCATGTCGTTATTGTCAATGTATTGGACGGGATGCTAAACGCGGGAGTGACAAGAGCTTGCATAACCTGCTGCGAACACCACTTAGGCGCAGTATGCTGTCCAACCAGCGACGACGAGTGGGACACACCAACCCGATGCGATCTTCATAAAATGGACGTGACTGGGGGTGAGAAGAGCCAGTAGAGTACTGTACAGTACTGTATCCCTACCTAAGATCAGTGAGGCATCCCACTATCAAGCACCCGGCTCAGAGCGATATCCGAAACCCATGTCTCTGGCGAATTTTAAACGCCTGTGATGTTTCCCGAGCATTTCTCAGGAGCTCATGCCGCCACTGGTTATCATCTTTCACATGCAACTCGGTGGATAGCTGAAGCTCCAGGGCCAACCAATCTGCAGCAAGCAAGCTGCCTCTGAACACTTACGTCACCTTGTGGTCTCACACATCCACGTCACAACATTCCAAGTGGTTTCGACATCTCACACTCAACTTGCCCCAGCAAGTCCCTGAATATCTTTTCTTAATCTATGACTTGGTTCGGAGCTTGAGACACTTTACGCCCTTGACAACTTCGTTGAGATCCCCTGTTCTTCTACCATCGGAGGCAAGACCCCGCCTTCTGACACCTTGACATCGTGCCACTTCGAGCTACCATAAGCTCTACTGAAGCAGGGTCGCGTATCAGGTTGGATAGCTTCCGAAACCAGCCCTATTCTGCCGACCAAAATGTCGTCTTCCGATAAGATACAGGTGGATAAAGATAAGCTGAAGGAGAAGTTTGAGGAGAAGTTTGACCTGTCCCACTTTGACTTCAATGCCATAATTCGGGGAGCTCAATTGACCTTGGTGGGGGGTAAGTGCCTTTATGACATACAACACCCAAGATCCGACTCTTCCGCAGTTGGTAAAGCTAACATCATGACACAGCTCATCGAGCACTCCAGAACCCAGCATTATTCACCACCGACCACTATCGCCAAGCTGCTATAGCTGTCGTCGCAGGGCTCGCAATTCGGCTCGTCATCGCTATTCCGGTATGCTCACACCTCAATGGACTGGAAGCTTCGCAGCGCTAACATGATCAGATAATTGGCATCAAAGTATTGATATGGTTCATCTCACTCTTCATATCTCTCGATGCGATGACGTGGGATGACAAGCTTGTTGGCGGTCTTGACTTTGTGGCAGAATATGTCCTTCAAGTCCCCTTCTTTCTCATGGCCCTCATGCGCTATGTAGTGCCGACTCTCGATAACCTGTAAGTTTGCCCTGGGCTGATATCATCTGAACACTTGCCAACCCGCCACAGTTTTATGCAGTCGCTACAGTGGGTGGATATGACATACGTCCGCAAGCACAAGAACGAGAACCCTTCTGAGCTTCGAGACATGTACTATCCCAATCTCAAGGGCTACAGAGCATCTGATGGGAGCACACACTCAGAGAGCACAGCTCAGGCTGTTTCGATGTTTCTCTACCGATTCCTCCGCAAGGGCGGCATCTCCCTCGCGGTCTTTGCCCTTTCATACGCCCCAGTCATTGGCCGCTTCGTGCTACCCGCTGCCAGTTTCTACACCTTCAACAACGCCGTCGGTTTGGGTCCGGCATCTGTCATCTTTGGCACAGGTATCTTCCTACCTCGAAAGTACCTCGTCATTTTCCTCCAGAGCTACTTCTCGTCAAGAAGTCTGATGCGAGAGTTGCTTGAGCCCTATTTCGCCCGAGTTCACTTCACCAAGGAGCAGAAGCGAAACTGGTTCCGCAGCCGTGAAGGTGTTCTTTTCGGCTTTGGGTTTGGCTTCTACTGCCTTGTCAAAATCCCCCTGGTCGGGGTGCTTGTCTATGGCATCGCCGAAGCCTCAACCGCCTACTTGATCACCAAGATTACCGATCCTCCGCCTCCTGCCCCGCAGATGAAGGAGTATGCCGAAAGTCAACAGAACTGGACAAACAAACATGAGTTCCTCAATTTGTCACTCGCCAACATCGATTCTGTTCCTAGGCAGAACCTCCCTGAGAAGACCAACTGAGTCGCTTTCCATTCATTCGGCATAGACAAGTCCAGTCACTGTAGCCAACTTGGCATCGGCACCATGAAGCAGCTTGAAGGCTTGGGTGCTGGAGTCGCGTTTCATCAACCCAGGTCTTCGGCACAGTATTGTTGGATCTCAGTAAAAGGTTAGGGAACTGTATGGATATTGAGGCTAAGAGGTTCTTTGAGGCTACCGATTGGGTCACTTCTGGGGTATACCAGAACAGGGACAGCTGACCAGGCACTACCAAGGCTGAGCAATCCCTCAGCCACCGTGTATGTACAACATGGACAATAGAATCAGGAAGGATAGAGTCCTTGATGCGCAGTCAAGGTTGTATAAAGGGGGAAGATATTCAATTTGGCTATTCGGCATGTAACTGAGCATTTCCTGAATCCCCGCGCTGGAGTGTAAGCCATGAATGCGTGTCGCATGGCAAATTTAGTCTTGTCACCCATTTATATACTCCATCCAACTATATCTACCCATCTCACCAGTCTGGAATAATAGAGAAGCGCTCGTGGGCTGTGTCTACACTGTGCTGCCTCATCGCCCTATCACCCTGTCCTATAAAGTCACACCCGAATGTGTCACACTTGCGAAGCACATTGTCACCCTCGTCCTGGATCTCACTCAAGTCAACGTGACCTGTCAATTCCGCATGCTTCCGCCCCTCAAGCTGACCACTCCCTATCCAATCGCACCCTGGGACATCGCATTTGAGGATCAATCCTTCTGTGTCAGTGTAGTAATGAGCTGCGTTGAGCTTCTTCACCAGCTTATGGGTCTGCTCGAGCACCTCATCATCGTCCGTGGGCCAGACTGTCCGATCCATCTCAGGAGGAAGCGATGGGGCATTGTGGGGGTATTCTGAGTAGCTGAAAGCGACCCTGTCATAGTGTATACCGGAGTATACCAAGATACAGCGATCCCTTTTCTCCTCGCCAAAGTTGATGAGATTTTGGGCCTTGAAAACAGTCAGAGTTATCCGCGGAGCAAACAGCCAGAGAATACGAACCTGGACATCAAATGTACAAATTTGGATGTCAAAGATGGAAGACAAGATGCTCAGCTCAATGCCTCCGCCCCAGCGGTCAGGGTCTTGGATGCTGCGGCAATATTGGCTTGGTGAACTGCCCAGCACAGCCTCCGAGTAGTCTTCCGGGTGCTGCACGATGTAATCTGCCATCATCCTCCTCAGTTGCTGTGCAGGGATCTGCTTCGGCAAGGCGCCGCCAAAGGCTGTGAAGAGACAGCTATTGTCGCTAGGCATGACTCGAAGCACTACTTCCTGTCAGAGATTATGTCAGAGCGATGGCAGTGTCGCGGTACTCACGCAATGTTCCTTCACGTTCTGGCCATGGTACGTTAACATCCTCTGGGCTCTCATTCTTTCTAGCTGCCCGCGATGTTGTGGCGCGTTGTTGGGCAGCAGTCGTCTGAGCTGGCACTTCGGGAGCAGGTGGCGTCTCTTCAGGAACGATGGTGAGTGTTTCCCCATGAAGGCCAAGAGATCGAGCATTCTGATCGCCCTGACTCGGCTCAAGAGTTTTCATTGCCATAGGCGGGCCATATTTGATGCTGAAGCTGGCGATGCCGGATTTGGCCCGCAGCTCGTCAAAGACGGCCTGGACCGTTGCATCATCAGATATCTCCAGAATACCGGTACCGGCAGGGCCCTTGTAGCGAGCTCGCATGATTACACGAGTCTTCAGGAGGCAGTCGATAGATAAAAGACCAATTCAAAGGCGCAAAAAGTTCGTTACCGAGCAGTAGAGAAGATGGGCAGGTAGGTATGGAGTTCAAAAGGCGGACAACGATGAGGGAGGGGCACAGAGAAGGCCAGCGGAGGACCGTCGAAGGCAAGGAATTTGGGGGAATCTCTGAGAAGCTGAGTCTCATGAAGGCAAGTGAATAATATTCAAAAATAGGCTCTGAAAGACCTATACTAACTATATCAGCAGTTAATAACTATCGTATTATTCAAAGAAGTTTCTTTCGAACCCAGCGACAAAGAAAGGTGAATCAATCAATCCTTTAGCGACAAGTTGGTACGGCCGTGTTGATGAACAGCGCGCATTCCCGTCACTGTGCGAATAGTGTTATATTGACCGGTCGCACGATAAGTACGTACCATCTAGCCACCTTTAGGTATACTAGCCCTGAAGCGCGCAAGGGCGGACGCGGTCCTGCACCTCCAAGGTCCAGACTGCAGGTTGAAGGTTCAAGTACGTACCTTCCCAATCAAGCATCATCAGCTTTCGCGAAATTTGGCATTGCTGCTTCACGACCAGACTCTCCCGGCAATTGCGCCTTTTGCCATATCAAACGACAATCGCGAATCGCGACTCAACCCTATACACGCGTTGCGACTGCGCCCGAGCGGCCCCAGAACCTCGCCATGTCGACTCGGAGGGCAAACGCGCCCGAGGTGCGCGAATCGATCGAGGCAAAGGCAGCCAATGAAGATGTTGAGATGAAGGATGGCCCGGATGCCGACGCGGATGCCGAAGGCGATCCTGATGTTGACATGGACGCTGAGGGCGATGAGGATGCCGAGGGTGAGGAAGATGCTGAGGGCGAGCTGGACCAGCAAGGACGTCCTGATTTGTATCGCTTGATTCACAATCTCGCGACCTACCTCTGTAGCGTCCAAGAGAAGTATGTCTCTCCTTCCACGCCTCGAAGCGCAGATGCTAACGATTATTGGTACACAGTGGCGAACCACTTGCCGGCGGTTTCCAGCGCATCCCCAATCGACGAGTCCTGCCTGATTATTTCGAGATCATATCGGAACCTGTCGCCTTCAGTACTGTTCGAGTAAGTTATGGACACCAAGCTACTATGATGAATTGCGATAGTGTCATTGACACAAGGGCAGGGGAAAACTCAGAAGAAGCAGTACAACAACTTCGCCGAATTTGTCAAGGACGTTGCACAAATCTGCCACAATGCTCAGGTCTACAACCGCCCTTCCGCACCCATTTTCGGCGCTGCTGTTCGATTGAGGGAAGTGTTTGTCGAAGAACTCAAGAAGCTAGTCGACAAGGGGCACATCACCGCGGATGACGCGAAATTGCCAGATCTAGGCGAGCTACCACCCGCAGAGGAATCTCCGCCCGCTGAAGACGATGAAGAGGAGGATGAAGAAGAGGAGGAGGACGAGGAAGAGGAGGAAGAGGAAGATGATGACGATGATGATGACTCGGACGACGAAGGTGGACGACACTGGGGTCGAAGACGACGTACCTCCGGCCGGAGAGATCGAGACGTGGACAAGGATGATGATGCACACAAACGACGTGGACGGCCCCCAAGTGTGTTGACCCCAACTGAGGCGCGTATCTCGTCGCTTCTCAAGGGTTTAAGAAAGCCAAGAGATGATGACGGTAACCTCCTCATTCTTGCTTTCGAGAAGCTACCTGACAAGGCCGCTGTCCCCGACTACTACCAAACAATCTCCAACCCTATTGCTCTCGACAACATCAAGAAGAAGGCAAAGCGGAAGAAGTACCAAAGCGTCGACCACGTCATGCAAGACATCGAGCTCATGTTCGAAAATGCCAAGAGGTATAACGAGGATGAAAGTGAAGTATATCAGGCCGCCGTGGAGCTCCAGAAGCAGGCTCGCTTCCTAGCTGAGCAGGAGAAGGCCAAGCCTGACGACGACTTCCGGGATGAAGACGGCAAACTTCCTTTGGCGGAGATAGTGTACAATGATCAGTCATGGAAAGTTGGTATGTGTAGAAGGGCAATGGGGTTGCTCACTCCTCGCCTCGTGAATATAGCTAATATCGAAGCAGGTGATTGGGTTCACATCCGAAACCCCAATGACTTGGCCAAACCTACCGTGGCTCAGATCTACCGCACATGGCAAGATCGCGCTGGTCAAAGATGGATCAATGCCTGCTGGTATTACCGACCAGAGCAAACGGTGCATCGGTTCGAGAAGCATTTCTTTGAACATGAGGTTGTCAAGACGGGCCAGTACCGAGACCATCAAATCGAAGAAGTCCTTGACCGCTGCTTTGTCATGTTTGTGACACGCTTCAACAAAGGTCGTCCTCGGGGGTTCCCTCTTGACAAGGAGATATACGTGTGCGAATCGCGTTACAACGAGGAAAAGTTCCGATTCAACAAGATCAAAACGTGGGCCAGTTGTGTGCCAGATGAAGTGCGCGACAAGGACTACGAAATGGACCTCTATGATGTCGCCCGACGGATGAAGAAGATACCCAGTCCTATCAAGCACCTGTTGCGTGAGGATGCAAAGGAAACTGATGAGCTACCCAAGCCGACATGGGGAAGCCCCAACGCTCCCCCGATTGTGGGAGCTGTGCATCGCCGGCCACGAGAAGCTAATGTGAGTGAAGTCCATACCCCCTATACCTTGATGTACTGCCAGTGTCATGGCGGTGCGTAGTCCGTTTGTTCGTTGGCGACCACGAGATCCGTTATCAGCAATCAGCCATGCACAATCCCTGCCCTTCTTCCCCATCCGTGACCGTTTGGGTCTCAACGCCTGATTCACGAACAATTTTTGTGCCTCAGGTTCCCATATCATTGTTGTTCTTCTACCGTTTTTGCTGCAACGGACTGACATAAACCCTGCCTCATAGGAATCGCCGCCCCCGGAACCCACCCCTCCGCCGCAGCCCATGTCGGCCGTTCCACTTCCCGACGTCAGCCTTGATGCCGGTCGGCGCGCATCGATGCTCTCGGTACCTGGAAGCATGCCCGCGGATCCCTCCGTGAGGCACCCTTCTATGCCATATCCTGGAGGACCATCCCCGTCGCCTGTTCAGTACAACGCCCATATGACGCCTCACTTCCAGCCCGTCACGCCAGGAGCGCCGCCTCCCCAGGTTCATCAGACTCCTGTGCCTATTCCTCATCCTCCTCACCTTGGTCCTCCCCAGCCCCAAGTAGCGGTGCGCCCTGTGCAATATCAGCACCAACCTCAGCACCCACAGGCCGGCTTTGCCCAAGGCTTTACCCCAAGTTATGCACACGCAATGCCTGTCATGCATCAGCAGACGCCGATGGGTAATCAAATGGCCCAGGCATACAACCAAGTCCAAGTCCCGCCCGTTGCGCGCACCCCCATGGCACCCAACCCAGGTGCACCTATGCCGGGTGGCAACGTATACAACCCGCCACGGCCACCAGAGGTGTACACTCTGCCCGACAACATCAACGAAGCTCTCCCAGAAGAGCTCCGACGGAACTTCCAGCACGACAGCAATGGGCGTGTCTTGTTCTTCACTGCTCCCCCGCTCGAGCGCTCTCATAAAGGCATCTCACACGAGAGTGCTGGTCTAGGACACAGCGCCAAGTACCTTGCTGGACGCAAAGAGTGGCTCGCAGACAGAGAGAGGAAGCGGAAGGAGCGCGACGAGAAGAACTCGAACTCATCTTTGAAGCGCGTCGAGACCGAGGTGACAGCTGTGCTTGAAACCAAGGAAGAGATTGCAGCCCAAGCCAGCGACGCTATGGCTAAGTGGCTCCAGCAATATGACGAGGATACCCAACGCTGGAACAAGGAGACCGGCCTCGAAGGCTGGCGCGAGGTTGCTGGAGAAAAGGGCACGGCCTAGAAAGGGATATGAGAGATAAGTCGCTCTCAAAAGGAGGCATCTTGAGCCGGAAGGGGGGGATTGGGTTAATGGCGCCTGGGTTATCGTACGAAAGATCACTGATGGCGTAGAATAAGGTTGATAGGTTGGACGTCAGGAGTTAAGAATGCTGTATTTCATCTCGCCAAGTTTGTAAACATCCGAAGCTGATTAGACCTGTGAGGTTTGGGTCGCACATCTCACGGTCGACTGTCTCAGAGTCTTGTCCCGCAAAATACTATCTTTTTCTGTCCGCTCGATTATAGGAGAGCTAAACACCCCAAGTCACTTGCATCCCATGTCAACACCAGTGCTTTTTGAGAATTTCCAGGGTTTTATATTTCATCTATCTGGTTCTGTAGTGTTCCTCTTGTTTGAATACCTAGACATCCGATGGCATGTTGAATGACCTTGCCACGCCTTGTGACTTTCAACAGTCTTACGCAAGCCCGGTTGACTTCAACACCTGCTAAAGGGGACTTCCTTGGGGTTTTGTGCTGGGTTGTACCCAAGGTGTTGCCATTGTAGGGGGGAATCGAGAGAGCACGGTTTCATCCCAGCGACCGTAGTTGATAGTGGACCGCTATAACCCATCATGAACTCCCCGATGTCTCACCCGTCCCTCTCCAGATCTTCTCCCGCATGGTCCTGATAGGTTGAGGAGAAAGTCCTTGCTCTGAACCTCAGCAGATGTATCAGCTCATGCCTCAGCCAACTCAACCTGCATGCCGTCTGAGACAGATTGTTTTCGGCCGTGTCCCAGCTCATACATGACCCATTCATAGACCGCCCACTGAACGGCATTGACCATGAAGGCTCGCACGCTGCAGACAGTCAATCCTCGGAAGAACACCCGGGCGCCTTCTTCCCTGTATGCTTGTTGCGCAATCTGAAGCGCGCCAGTCCTGCTGGGCCGCGAGACACCATTTGATTGAAGGAGGGGAGATGTTTCTGCTTGTTGAACCCAGGGCTGAGCCTGGACTCGAGTTTTGATGACATCGACAGGAAAAATGCTAGCCCAAGTTGCGACACCAGCTAAGCCTCCACATAACAGAACTTTGGCAGCCTCGTGCTGAAGAGAAGACTCCTCTCCTGGTTCGGTGGCAAGCCAACGAGTACTTAGTTCGTAGGACCAGAAGTAGAAGCCATAACCAATACTATCACGAAGTGCGGTCACAACACCGCCAAAGTAGAGACCACGAATGCCTTCATTCCGCCAGATCTGTTTCGTGATGGCCCAGCTCGACAGGGGTGGGGAAGCAAGCTGCGCTCGACACTTGATGAGCTCAGTAGGAGTGCTGACAACCCAAGTTGCGAGACCTCCCACGGCGCCAGCGATCCATGTATTCCAGAGGTTTCCCGAAGTCGAGAAGGCATTGTTCAGTGCCGCCTCGGTGCGGTTATAAGAGACAAAGAGAAGAGCGTTCAGGGCGCCATACCCAAGGATTGGCGCAGCAGTACCGGTGACCAGAGAAGCGGAGTTTCCAAAGTAGCGAGCATATGGCGAGGGGCCTTGGCTAATTGCGTGAGCTGCTGCTGTTGTTCCAAGGACCGGGTTGGGGGGCGTGTTTGAGACTGGCGTGTTGTGTTGCGCCTGAAGTCGTACTTTGATCACATCAAGCGGGTTTCCAATAATAATTCCAACAGCACCGCTCAGATAGCCAGCCCAGAAGTCAGCCGACATAGTGACACTATTTGTCACGACTGCGATTGCCGGAGTAGCTGATCAGATCGCCTCGAGACGTTGCGCTGGGCGATGGTGATGGTGCTCAGCACGCCGACGTAGACGACGCCCCAGGCCAAACCTAGTATCGCCAGTGGACGCCGGTTCACTGTGGCATGGAGGTCAATTCGGCGGTATCGGGTCAAGTACTGCCAATGGGCGAAATGTCCAGCAACTGTCGCGGTCACAATTCCAGTGCGACGCTCAGCAATTGCGACTTGGAGAGGGGTCGGTCCAGCGGTTCGATGCTCGGCAAAGCCATCCCCACCGCTGGCCGATCGGCTTTGATCGGAGGCTGAGAGATTGACACTGGAGGATGTGTTAGTGGTTCTGAGGTTGCAGAAAACCATGGAGAGCAGCAGGATCGGCGTATTTGGACATACCCAGACGGCGCAACAACGAAGGGGCTTTCAGACAGCATTTTCGACCGTGTTCAATGCACTCGAAGAGATGAGGAAAAACAAGGAGAAACTGAAGAGAAATTGCACAGCTTGCCACCGGCCCCATCGACAAACATAATAAACTTGCTTGGCTGCTCGCGCAAGGTTACCTAAGCTGGTGGAGGCCGGGCGCTATTCTCACTAACACCGCAAGGTCCAGCGGAAGACCCTCGGCGGTCTCGGAGTCCTCGGGCGCGTACTGCGGAATTGTTGTTGGTGGCATGGCACGTGATAGCGTGTCTGCCTGCTGTCGCGTCGAGTCACTGATCGCGCCTCCCTCAGCTATTTACCCTTCCTTGATCACTGCTGGTGGCAAAGCAGCTTTCAAACCGCTTCAAACTGCTGTGAGGGCTTATTCACGGCGAGAAGAGACAATATGACTGCTCCGTAAGTTATCATCCCTTTTCGCAGCTCACTACGACTCGAATTGACACCCTCCAGGTCACCTTCCGTGTCGACGCCGCTGGCTGGCAAGGACAAGACCATCGGCCGACGCATGCATACACCGCAGTCTCTTGACCGACTTCACAAACCATTCAAGTGTCCAGGAGTCGCCGGACGGACTCCCGCGACCGACAGACCAGCGAGAAAGCGGAGAAAAGTCGACTATGCAGGTGCCGACGGCGAGACAGACAATGACAAGCCATACTCGAACCAGGATCGCCTTGCGCTCGCTACTCGAGACGTCAACAAATTCCCCGTGTTTCAGGCCAAGGACAAGGGACTAGTCTTTCGCAAGGCATTCACGGTACCTTTGAAGAACAAGGACAGCACCGCCTACAACCCCAATCGCGCCCCTCCTACCCTTGGTCTTCGACAGGGCGCCGTATTCATTGCCAAGCCCTTGCACGATCCCAGTGGCGAGTTTGCCATTGTGCTCTATGACCCGACTATCGATGATAAGCCCAAGGATACACCCAAGGCAATCGAAGCGCCCAAAGATGCTCCAGCTGAGAAGCTCGATGCGCCGCTCGTTCACAAGAGTTTGGCCGAGATTCTAGGCATCAAGAAGAAGGTGGACGGTGAACACCCTCGAGTTCCGGTGGTGATTGACCCCAAACTCGCCAAGATCCTTCGACCACATCAAGTTGAAGGTGTAAAGTTCATGTATCGGTGTGTGACCGGTATGATTGACGAAAAGGCCAATGGTTGCATTATGGCAGACGAGATGGGTCTGGGAAAGACGCTTCAGTGCATTTCCCTCATGTGGACATTACTCAAGCAATCCCCAGAGGCCGGGAAGTCGACCATCCAGAAGGCCATCGTTGTTTGTCCAGCCAGTCTGGTCAAGAATTGGGCGAACGAGTTGGTGAAATGGCTGGGTGCTAATGCCATCCACCCATTTGCGATCGACGGAAAGGCGAGCAAGGAAGAGCTTACTCGCCAGCTTCGGCAATGGGCCATTGCGAGTGGTCGATCTGTAACTCGCCCCGTCATCATTGTCTCTTATGAGACCCTGCGACTGAATGTGGAGGAACTCAAGCATACAAAAATTGGTCTGCTCTTCTGCGACGAGGGTCATCGTCTCAAGAATGGTGACAGCAACACCTTCAATGCTCTCAACAGCCTCAACGTCACCAGACGAGTCATTCTCACCGGCACTCCTATCCAGAACGATCTTACTGAGTACTTCTCGCTCACAAGTTTCGCGAACCCCAATTTGCTCGGGACAAGACAAGAGTTCCGCAAGCGTTTCGAGATTCCCATTTTGCGAGGCCGAGATGCCGACGCTTCGGAGGCCGATCGCAAAAAGGGTGACGAGTGCACGGGGGAGCTGCTCAGTGTTGTGAACAAGTTCTTGATTCGTCGCACGAATGACATTCTCTCCAAGTACTTGCCCGTCAAGTATGAGCACGTCGTGTTCTGCAACCTGGCGCCCTTCCAATTCGATCTCTACAACTATTTCATCAAGAGTCCAGACATTCAGGCTCTCCTTCGGGGCAAGGGAAGTCAGCCGCTGAAGGCCATCAACATCTTGAAGAAGCTCTGCAACCATCCTGATCTCTTGAACCTCTCTGACGATTTGCCTGGTTCCGAGGGATGTTGCCCTGAAGATTACGTTCCGAAGGAGTCTCGCGGCCGAGATCGAGAAGTCAAGTCGTGGTACTCGGGCAAGATGGCCGTCTTGGATCGTATGCTGGCCCGTATTCGCCAGGATACGAACGACAAGATTGTGCTGATCAGCAACTACACTTCAACTCTGGACCTCTTTGAGCGCCTTTGTCGATCTCGACAGTACGGATGCCTACGTCTTGATGGAACCATGAATGTCAACAAGCGTCAGAAGCTCGTTGATCGATTCAACGACCCCAACGGTGATGAGTTTGTCTTCTTGCTCAGCAGCAAAGCAGGTGGTTGTGGTATCAACCTCATTGGTGCCAACCGTCTTGTTCTATTCGATCCTGACTGGAATCCCGCAGCTGATCAGCAAGCTCTGGCGCGAGTGTGGCGTGACGGACAGAAGAAGGATTGTTTCGTCTACCGCTTCATTGCAACGGGTACGATCGAGGAGAAGATTTTCCAGCGACAGTCTCACAAGCAAAGTTTGTCTTCATGCGTCGTTGACTCAGCAGAAGACGTCGAGCGTCATTTCTCCCTGGACAGTCTCCGCGAGCTCTTCCAGTACAGACCCAACACCAAGAGCGACACCCACGAGACCTTCAAGTGTAGACGTTGCAAGCCGGACGGGAAGCAGTACATCAAGGCACCAGCAATGTTGTATGGTGACACCAGCACATGGAATCACTTTGTCAATGAGGGCCTGAAGCCGATTCAAGACTTGCTGTTAAGACAAGAGTGTGGGGAGGCCGAGGTATCGGCTGTTTTCCAGTACATATCTCATTGAGGTGTCTGGGCAAGTGTTTTTCAAGATGTCACGGTTATGAAAGCATGCGAGGCGTTATCGAGGATTCGTGGTGTCAGGGATTGCGATTTGCTTCATAGGAGTTGTGCTAGACAGGTAGATTTGCTCTGGTCAAGTGGTTACTTGGGTCGACTGTTTTAGTCAAACAATACAGACAAGCATTAAGTGGAAAACTATCTTGCCCGTGAGCTAGCCGAGTTAATTGTCAAGGTCTAGGGTTTCTTTTGACGTGTCCAACGATTAACTTGATGTCCACTTGACGGCGTTCGAGTGGTATTTTCCAAGCTATCCATATCCGCTATTCATTCAACTGTTGACGTCATTGACATCTTGGTTCTTGACTGTGATAACATCCTCTGAATTGAAAAATATTGAATCTCGCGTGAATAAGAGAGAGAGAAGGGCATGGTTCGAGATAGTAATCATCAACACCCAAATGTAGTGATCCAACCAACCTACCCTAGAGACGCCGAGAATCCGGGGTCCGTATGATGCCCCGCCATGCCCTCACAAGAAAAACCCCACCATCACTAAGATCACGCCTTCCAAAGCCGAATCTTCGAACCTCAGCCGCCCACGGAACGAAAGAGGAAATCTCTCGACGACAGATTCCCGATGTCTTTTGACGATGAAGAGCCCATGTGCGCCCCAGTCCCAAATAAGCATATAATGTCCCTAGTTTCGCTGACTTGTATCGTCCCTGCAGAAGCCTCTCGAGTCACGCCCTGGCCGCGTTGGCCGAGTTCCACGCCGAAAAGGACGCCCATCGAAAGACGTTTGAGAAGCTCAAGACCGGGGCCGCACCCCGAGCCGGAGCCGTGCCCGGGGTAGTCGGCTCCGGAGGAGATGAAGACGCGGAAGAACAAGAGGATGACACCCCGGACGAGGACCCGGATCAGCAGCAGCTGAGCATGGCGGCTTTCACAGAGGATTGGAACGAGTCACAGTTTTGGGTACGTAACAAGTTCATCGACGAAGGATACAACACCTGCATATAACGCAACACCAAGGCCGTCGTCGTCCAGTGGTTTTCTACCCCAGGTCGAGGGCGGTGGAGATGGCATCGCGATCGGCTTTCTGGGGTGTCCTGCCCATTAGGTTACCATTACGTACTGGCCCGCGGGACTGAGCTCTTGGCATCAGGACGCCCAACGTCCAAAGTTCATGATTATTATGAAACAGGCACAGTCAAGCATACAGGCTAACATGGGTTGGGTGGGCTTACTAGTTCCTCGACGAGACGGCCTTTGAACTGGCCGACCAGTTGCTCGACGGCGCATCCGCCAGTTCGACTATTGGCGTTCTATCGACGCCGAGCGTATTCGTCGCTCTCAAGAACCGCCTGGTAAGAAAGATATTGCCCTTCCGCGGAGGTGGAAGGACGCAGGGTTCGGTTCCTGCATAAAGAGACATGGTTACTGACTCGTAGCGTCGCTGTCGTGTAGAGACATTGGCCTGTTGAGGATAGGCCGAAGTTGGTGTTGTTTGAGCATGATCATCGGTTCAGCGTCTTTCCCGAGTTTGTCTTTTACGACTTTCAACGGCCTCTTCAACTGCCGGGTATGTGCTTGTTCCCTGTATCGATGAGACCTAAATGCTGACATGGCTTCAATCAGGCTCGTTGAAGAGTAGTATAGACAGCATCATCATCGACCCGCCCTTCTTTAGCAGCGACTGTCAAACAAAGTGTAAGTCGTCTCCTACCCGTCACTATCCTAACCTCTAGCCTACCACGTCAAAGTCCGCCTGGACAACGACTCCCTCATCATCCTCTCCTTTGCTGATATGACACTTCTACAGTTGCCCTCACCGCCCGCTGGCTACTAAAGCCATCTTCACCACGCGTCATCGTGTGCACCGGCGAGAGAATGTCCTCTCTCGTCGATAAGCTATACCGCTCTCTCAAGGTTTATCCGACTACATTTGAGCCGGCTCACTCTGGTCTGAGCAACCACTACTATTGCTATGCAAACTTTGAGAGTTCCACGTGGGACTGGCGGTCTGACGAGTCTGACTGAACGAGCACAAGGCTGAGCAGTCACATCTGTGGGTTGTGGACCAGATCTCGATATCCATGAGTGTTACTTTACACAATCACTTCCGTAGAATGGCAGATGCCACGCAATACCCCTGATTTGTTTGCCTAAACACAAGTCTTGAGAGCATCATATTTCATAGGAGATACGTGGCTTTGACCAGCCTTGAACATCATGTTCTACTGACTGCAATGTAACTTAGATGTCAGCAGTCCGAAAGTGCTCAAAACCTAGTCGTCGGCAATATCGAAAGCAGAATATACCAGTCAACATCGATCATATCGTGGGCCCCTTGCGGGAATTGCTAAATTGAATCTTTACGCCGAGCAATGCATCCCACTCCGGGCGTCTGCCATTGTTTGCCTCCCCAGTGAGCCTGCCATCCATGCCCTTTGACGCCGGTCCGGTGCTTTCAATTTCAATCTCCATCGACGATCTTCCTGGCCTCACCTGATACTCACTCGCACTCCCCGCTTCCTTGCTGTAGTACAGGGTTAAGCGAGGGAGCGGATGATGTAGAAGAGCAGATAGGCCTGGGCGCCGAGTACATCAGACAAACTAGCCATCTCAACCTTGTGGTCGTTGAATTTGAACCACTGATACTACATGTTAGCATGCCGCTGAATCACCTGGTAAGAAGAGCTATGCCTACCTGATCACCAACCCGACAGTACGATGTGTAGTGGCCGGTATCGATCTCGCCAACGTGGACCACAACACTGAGGAGATCGTAGGTGCATGATCGCTCTAGCTCGAAGCTTTCGCGACTGTCGCGGCTGCGGGCACGATTCGTGTAGGGCAGCATGTTCAACTGAAGTGGGAATCGCACCTCGTTGCTGACCTTGGAGGCTGCCCTGTCATGTCTTCCATGCCTGTACTCGAAGCGCTTCAAGTCTATTAGTTTCGTCCAGTTGGTCAAGTTACTCTAATAGACCAACTCACCTTTAGTTGTATTGATAGAACATTTGGCAGCCGCTTGATGCTGGTGTGTCGCCTTGCTTGCTGGGTCGAGTTGCAGTTGTTGCAACGATACTCGCACTTGTCATACTTGATGTACTCTTCGTCCAGGCAGTCTTGTAGAGTCAGCGAAGGTTTCTTGAGGCCCGTCTTCTTGATTCGTTTCTGAACCACATTCTCGAGACCCAGGCTTAGATCTAGGAACGACTGGATGGAATTGCTCTGTCCCGAGCAGTTCTGGCATGTGGTTGTAGTTTGCATCTTGCCATAAAAGGTCTGGTGCATGATGCAGTTGCAGCTGTGCTCGCTGCCAATCTCGGGCTTCTTGCCGTCTCCATTGCGCTCGTGAAGTTCCTCAGCCAGGAACTGGAAGAACTCGTGAGCATCTTGTTCTTTGGTGGTTACCAGATTCTCGAAGGCCTTCTTCTCGGAAATCCAGAATCCAGACAAGATGTTGGCCGCCGTGTAGCCGTTGGTGTTCTCGAGAGCATAGAAATCCTGGAACATGTCGTCCATGGCGCAGCTCAAGCAGTGAGAAACCTGGCAGTCGTGGTGGCCATCGCTGAGGTAAAAGTTACGGAGGAGGGGGTTATGAAGGAAGCTTTGGAGGACAACGTTTTGGTAGCAAGTGGCACCAGCGTTATAGATGCCGCGAAGGCCGTTAGCACGACAAGAGGCAGTTGTGGTATTGTTGGTGATGTATCGAGGGTCATCCTTAATGGAGTCCTGGAAGAGCTCATCATGCTTCCTCTTGCGACCTGGACAATTGTTAGTCTACGCTGTAGAATTCATTGCTGCGCAGTGTCAAGCAACCGAGACCTGGCAATGCCGGTTTGGCAAAGTTGCCCCGTGATTTGGTGCTTACCAGAGAAAGACCCAGTTCCTATCTTTCGCACTCGGAGCTCCTCCAATGTGGGATCCCAAACAAAGTCATCACATATCTGACAGTAGAGGGCGCCACTTCGGGAGTCGACGTCTGCGACAGGTTAGCAGGGCGGGTGTTGTCAAGTGGACATGAGCCACCAACAGAAGCGATGTTGTTTCTTAGTTCCATGCTTCAATCGATCGTCTTCGGATACGGTCGTGGGGCATTGCAGGCAGAGGTAGTTGGATGTGAGAGTCGTGATGGGCCGTCCGTCCTGGGTCGTCGAGGTCTGTGGGATGATGGGGGTCGAATCGAAGATTCCGCGGAGGATCAGCTTGTAGTGTGTGATGGAGCTGTTCATGACCTCTTGGCCTTGAGTCAAGAGAAGTTGTACATGCTCTAGAGACCGGTTAGACGAGAAAAGAAGGCAACGCGACGCTGGGGGATCGCTGGAGAGAAGGGTATCGTACCACAGCCGAACATTGGCGACCCCGGGACCGGGGACTTGACCTTGAAGTTCTTAGGGGACGCGGGTGTTGTCGGCCGGGCAGACATGATGAGGGATTGAGCTGAGTAGCCTCGAAGCTCTGCTTGTGGACGAGTGAAGCTTGAGAGAATGCAGCGGTGCCGGGCGGCCGCTGGAGGAACGGGGGCTCGGCTCGGGGGATGAAAGGGTAGGCGAGCGATCCGACAGCAATGACCAGAGAAAAAAGACGTCTCAAGAAGTCGGGCGACCGAAAGGAAAAGTATTATGATCGATCAGGCTCGCTGCAAAGAATCTCGTTGATTGTCGATCGAGGGTGCGAAAGGCGGGCGAGGCTGAAGGATGCAAGGCACAGCAGAGCACAGCACACAGCACACGCTAAGCCGAACGTCGGACAAGCCGTGCGTGTCGGTCAAGAGATGGATGGAAAGATAATTGTTGAATTAAATAAACAGAAAAGGAATTAAGAGTTAGATAAAAGATAGGAGCCGATGCGCGCCTCGAGATATGAAGCAAAAATATCGAAAAAGGCTCGGCGCAAGTCGTTTTTGGATCTCTGGTCGATTTTGAATGAATTAGAATGAATGGGATTGGAAAGAAGCCACTGAAGACAGGGAGCAAGAGATGAGGTGCGGGTGTTTGTTTGGTGGAGTACGTACCTCCCGGGGGTAAATTAGCAGGCAAGGTACAATCGTGGTGGCGGCGTTGACCTTGTGAAGAAAAAAACCCAATCAGCTGCATTATGCAGGGCGATAAGATAAGCTGCCAGCTCTCGTCGTCCAGAAGCTTTGAATCTTTATGGATATATTACCCGTTGGAGCAATCTGCATTTTGCTTGTCTGGAAACACTCGGATCTATACATCAAGCAAAAACCCCATTGACCGGCTGCTTTGTCATTTGCTCAAATGATGCCCTTCACGGACCATCATGAGATGATGTGATGCTCTTCAGCTAATCCTGTACTAGCCCCTATATTTTTAGCGCTCGCTTGTCAGCCGCTACCACGGCACTGTGACAGCCTCCCGAGTCGATGGATGGCAGTGGAGGATGCCTGGAACCGACATTCTGACATTGATCAGGCACAACGTTGCACCTTTGCTACCGGAAATATGCAAAAAGCGGAAACTCTAACAAGCAACGGGAGTAGTTTCAGGTGTATTTCATCAGGAAGATGACGCTATTCAGAAGCTCGAGCACTGACGAGTAATGTACAACCATCACTGATGTTTATTAAGCTCTCCTCATGAGGAGAACCACTTTGGGCCGAGGCTTTCCTGGACAGACAGTGCCGAGATCTCCAAATGCCGAATGACGACAGCCGCTCGCTTACCAGTAAAATAGCCAAATCCAATAAGCAACTCACCATTCTTCTTCCTTCATCTTCACCATCCCCTATTGCTCTTCGTCCCTAGGCGCATACATATCCCTTCGGCTTCGCTCTCGGTCCCGCTTTGGCTTCCGGTTTCTCCACACAATCTGTAGAACGCCCGGCTCCGATTTCCGGCTTCCGGATCCGGACCCCTCCCGATTTTACGCCGGGTTTGCTCCGGGCTTTCATTTTTTCACGGTCCTCGACTCCGAACCAGGCCCCGGTGCAACTTAAAGAGCTCCGCTCTCACACGATCCATTACCCACATCATGGCAACACAACTCATCGCCCTCCCGGCTGTAGAGCGTCTCAGCCCCGCTTGTATCCGCATCCTAGGCGGCAACCCGGGCAAGTTCACCCTCCAAGGCACAAACACATACCTCCTCGGCACTGGTCGCCGACGCCTCCTCATCGACACGGGCGAGGGCCGCAACGCCTGGATCACGTCCATCCGTGATACCCTCCAGCAGGAAAACGCCACCATCGACGCCGCGCTCATCACGCACTGGCATCATGACCACACAGGCGGTATCAAGGACCTCTTGAGCATCTCGCCGCAGACAAAGATCTACAAGCACACCCCGGAGGAGGGGCAGCTCGCGATCGAGCATGGACAGCGGTTCGAGGTTGATGGTGTTACCCTGACGGCGGCGTATACACCAGGACACACCAAGGATCATGTTGTTTTCGTCATGGATGAGGAGGATGCCATGTTTACGGCCGACAATGTGCTCGGTCAGGGCACGGCGGTTTTTGAGGACATGGCAACATATCTACGGAGCCTCGAAGAGATGAAGACGCTCTTCAAGGGTAGGGCATACCCCGGCCACGGCCCTGTAATTGAGCACGGTCCAGCCAAGATTGCCGAGTACATCGCCCATCGACGTCAACGGGAAGAGCAAGTCATCCAGACGTTGGGGGTCGGGCCTGGAGAGGCCAAGACGAATGTCGCCGAGCTGAGGTCAACGTGGACGGCCATGGAGCTCGTCAAGGTCATTTACAAGGAGGTGCCAGAGACTCTCCACCCTGCGGCTTGTGGTGGTGTGTTACAGATCCTGGGGAAGTTGTTGGGCGAAGGCAGGGTGGCTCGTGACGGAGATGGATGGCGACTGTTGGGTGAAGGGCGTCCTTCTTTATAAACATGTAGAGGGTGTGAGATGATGACTGCAGCAAATGTAGAAAGCCCACACACAAGCCATTAGTCTAATTGTTATTCCCGGTAAGCTTTGAAATTTAAATCCGCGTTTTCCGAAAAATCCATTCATCATCAAAAACCGCATCTGTCTCGGAGGTGTGGGATCCCTTCTTGGATGGAAACGGTTTGCCGTGCCAAGACACGGCGAGTGACCTTCGGCAGCTTCGGATCTCTCTCTCGAACTTCACCGCGTCCTTGACCCTTTGCAAACAAGAAAAAAGCTGCATGTGCTTTAGCGAACGAACAAAATCATAGCGGGGACTCTCACACACAATCCCTACTCATCTACGATGCAATGCTAGAGCTAAGGCAGCCACTTTGGAGGAGCCGAGAATGGCGGTCTCTGATAGACGCCGCGGGCTTGAATGATCTACAGCACGGGGCACTTTGCGTGTTACTGTAACTTCGCCCTTCTGACCGTTGATGCCCGAGCTAGCGGCAGCTGTAATTCATCCTCGGGATAGACTCATGTTGCTCATTGACGACGGCATGGGCCAAGAGGTTACACGGCAAACAAGCCTGCAATGTCGTCACACGTCACATACATGATGTCCTCGGTGAATAGTCAGTCCCCAAGGCCTGGGTAATATGTAACCGCCCAGCAAACCGATTTCTCCCCGTAAGATCATACGACTATGGCCTTGTTCATCGGATTCATCAGTGTTTCTTGCACGAGAACCGAGATTGGCGTTGAAGGATCACGATCTGCTTCGCTTGCTTCATCCAACACGGATGTCTCGGAGTGTGCTCCTCGTCTCGTCCGTCCTGCGGCCACGGAGGTCCATGGACAACCGCATTGATAATTGCAGTTAAATCCTTGCCGTTCAAATCCTTGGCAAAAAGATGGTCCATCTTTCCGTGTTATCCTCGAGGATGAAGCCCAAAAATTTCCGCATCGAATGGGGGGGGTTCCCATGCTTTGATAGCCTTGTTGGTGGTTTCCACCAGCTTTGAGTGGGGAAGCTCATCGGCGATTTCAACAATACGCGAGGTCAAGGCGAGTTGACGGGAGCCGCATCCACTTCCCGTGAGAGCTTCATCCTCTTCCAATTACTTGCTTAGTGATTATATCTCGTTTGTCAGCCAACGTTGAACAGATATCCACCGTCTTTGTAACGATTCGGTGGTGCAATTGTCAGCACTCAAAGGGAAGCGCAGAGGTGCTCCCAAGTGGGGAGGGCGCAGCGTATTGCTGCTGGTTCCCAAGCTACCTTACATATCAACATGGCATTAGGGCTTTCTTTCTGCATCTGAGCTCATGCGTTTTCTTGTATCCAATGCTGAGAAAAAACCGGGGTGGGATAGGGTTGGTGAGATTTCGGAAAGATAATGGATGCAAACTGGAGGTGTGTGCCGTGCTGGTCACTCAACGACTGCTGATCAAGGGTCCCCGCCTCTGAACAAAGACCCTGGCGGTTTGAGTCATACGGTTGTAATGGATGTTTCCCGTCTGGGTGTTTTTCACGTCCTGTGACTCGTGAAATGGCGGTTTGGTAGTGTTGAAGGAGGTGGGACCTTTTTCTCGTCTCTGACCGGAATCATCGGGGTATCGGAGATAATATGAGCGCGGTTTCTCGATGGGAGAAGGCACGTTGCCAAGGTTATGGTCCTGGTTTTACCTCGATCACCTCTTGGCCATCGGGGCCCGGGAGTTAAGCCCTCCGTGGTGACTTGGATGTTCTTGACCGCTGTCGTGTGTGTAAGTGAAGCTGTCACGCATGATTATACGTACCTCCTACTGTAGGAATACGCAGCACACGTGTGAAAACGTAAGGCGTCTACGTTATCCTTTCGTCAGCCCTAACGTCTTCTCTAATGGCTGCCCGACGTCATCTTCAGCCTTATCGCGGACATAATCGCTTTTTTCGCCTCTCTCTGTGCGTCGTTAATTAGAGTTACTCAAAGGGAACAGGACGGAATGGTCGGCCGCTTCTTCGTTGTGGATCCCACGTCCCGGGCCCCGTGGAACCCTAGATCCCGGACACAAGCAGAACGGTCAAGTCACGCCGCTCTTGGACATGCCTTGGCGGGAGAGAAGCTGTCGGCACTGAGTCCAAGCCCAGCCGGCATGTCGACTCCTTTGGCTGATGACGTGCGAGCAGGCGTATTCCCCAATACGCTCGCATCTAGATAAACAGGTCCGCCAAGGCCTGGCGCCTGAAGGTCGTCGTCAGTGTTAGTCGTCACCAATATTAAAAAGCCGAAGCCAAGACACGGACAAGGGAAGCAATATAAGTTATTTTTCGGTTCTGGACTTTGTGAAAATGTCCGTGAGCGCTGCTCCGTCTTCCGTCCCGTCGGATCCGGGTAGTGGGGGGGAGTGGTTGGTGGATGAGCAAGCCACCGAAGCAACGGTGCCCAGGAGCCAAGCACGCACGCCCTTTGACCTCTGTGAAAGCTCTTTTTGCGACGAGTACTGTATGTCTTTGTCGAGTACATGTACAATGTACAGGACTTGTCAGGCGGTATAGGTACGGAGTCGGTACTCGACAGTTCCTCAGTTGGGGATGCTCTAAGCTGGTCAAGCCAGAAGACACTCTGATCCAGTGATATGAGATGTCAACTTTTACTCGTACGAGCTTCTCACTTATAATACCATGTAATAGGTCTTCAAGCCACAACTCTTCTCGTCTTGGGGCGTGTACTGGGACTGCATGACAGGAACCCGCCGCGTCGATCCATCGATGATGTCGTTCTCACACGAGCTCGACAAGAGGTACCTACGGCCAGAGCCGAATAGCTGTCATTCGAGAGGGTACCACCCGTCCATGTACCGTACTGTAACCGCAGACAGTTCCCCATTTACTGCGCGCCAACATGCCGAGCTACAACCTACCCACCATCAAGTCTTCCTCCCCCACCGGCCGGCCCCATCCTCCGCCATGAGGGAGCTCTCTTCCCGCCCGCCGGCTTACCGTACCGTGGTCTTGCTGCCTTTTTTCTCAAGCTCCCCTTTGAAGCAATTCGGAAGCCTCGGATGGTCTCTTCTTCTTGGCCCTCCATTCTATGCCAACCCTGGCCCTCAATGGCTTCTTTACTCGAGAATAAAAGCCCACACCCCTCTCCGAAGCCGGGAGAGAGAGCTACCTCCACTCTGCCGTATTTCCTTGAAATAGCTTCGGGCGTGTCGCATTTTCGTAAACCTGTGTCTATTGTCTCTTTTTACCTGTCGCCTGTAACAGTCTTGGTCGCTAGAGAGCACTGTTCGACTAATACTGGCTTGCGATCGGTTTCCTTGAAGCTGGTGTGCTCTCGACCTCCGTCTTTGTCGTGTGCGCACCAACAGAGCTCCGAATAGCAAAGAGATTCGACTATACCGAGTAATTCATAATGATTCCAGCAAAGACACTATCGCGCTCTACGTGCGCAGTCCTCTTTGCACTCCTCCCAGTTGTCCTGGCGTATGGCGACGAGGGACACGACATGGACGACATGGACATGAGCCATGCCTCCGACAAGCCCAAAGACGCCTCAGAATACCCAGACACTTACTTTTCCCATCCCGATTATGTCGGTGTCATCTACGCCCACGTCGGCCTCATGGTCCTCTCCTGGGTCTTTGTCCTCCCCGTTGGTAAGCTCAAACCCACGAAGCCCACTGCGACTCACAAGCTTTGCGCCAGCCACTGACGCATCTATACAGCCGTCGTCCTTTCTCTGGCGAGATCACGCTTCACTGTACCTGCGCAGTTCGTATTCCTGGCCTCCAATGCCCTGGGGCTGCTCCTGGGCGTCATCTACAACGCCCAGACCCCGGACCTCTACCCAAACAATGCGCACCACAAGATTGGCTGGATCGCGACCTGGGTTGTCTCGGCGCATGTTCTCGTGAGCGTTGTGGGATGGGTCGCCGGAGTATTGCGAGGGGATTCCAAGAAGATGAGCAGTGACGGGCAGGCCTTTCTCCCAGTGCCGACTGAAGCTCCTAGCCACAACGGTTTCCGACTCCCCGAGGGTTACCTCGCTGACAGCCCCTATCGACACTCGGGTGACAGTGGTCAGGGAACCGAGCGCAACACTGCTTCGCTCCGGAGCAGTTCCGTTTCGACCCTCGATGGCTTGGAAGAGTCTCCCCTTGAGAACCCGAGAAAGGAGTACGAGGAAGACGACGATGGTGACCTCGAGGCCATGTCTCTCTCTTCCCCGGCCACCAAGGGCGCATTCGCTCGTCATGCTTCCAAGGTCGTCGCTTCTCGCGTATGGAAGTATCTCAATATTGGACGACAGGTCATTGATCGCATTATCCTCCCTTTCGGCTTCGTCGCACTGGCGACAGGTGTAGTTACTTTCGGTCGCTTCTTTGTAAGTCGCCCCTTTAGGTGTCCACTTGAACTCCTCTAACACATCATCAATAGGAAGGGGAAAACGTCTTCAACGGCCTCGCGCATTGGATCAAGGGCGGAGTCTTCTTCTGGCTGGGCGTCTTCACCCTGGGTCGTTGGTCTGGCAGCTTTGGTGAGCTTGGCTGGGCCTGGAACGTTCGCCCCAAGAAGGGATCGCAAAAGTGGCGACCCTCTGCCGAGTTTGTCGAGAGCTTCCTCATCTTCTTCTATGGCTCTACCAACATCTTCCTTGAGCACCTCGGCGGCTGGGGAGGTGCTTGGACTGCTCAGGACATGGAGCACATCTCCATCACAGTCCTGTTTATTGGTGGTGGCATGGTAAGTGTCGATCCTGCACGCGCTTTAGTACGGGTCTTGAAAGTTCAAAGATTGATAATTGGTTCCAGTGCGGAATGCTCGTCGAGTCTACCCGAATTCGCGATCTCCTCAACACAACCGTCGAAGACGTCGAGCCGAAGCACCCCTACACCGACGAAGAAGCAGATGAATACAAGGCACCCGAGACCTACGAGTTCTCCCTCAACCCCATTCCTGCCTTGGTCATCCTTCTGCTGGGCATCATGATGAGCTCGCACAAGCAGCACACCATGATCTCGAGCATGGTCCACAAGCAATGGGGAAACCTGCTTCTAGGAGCTTCGCTTGCTCGAGGCCTTACATACCTCCTTATGTTCCTCAAGCCGCCCAAGTCGATTCTCCCCTCTCGACCTCCCACCGAGCTCCTTGCTTCTTTCGGCTTGATCTCTGGGGGCATTATTTTCATGGCAAGCGTAAGTGCACTCGGTCCCAATGTTACTGAGACAAAAGCTGACCCAAAACAGAGCTCCGATACTGTCGAAGGAATGATTCACTACGACCTAGACGCCATGTTCATGTACACCGTCACCATGGGCCTGGTCGGCCTGCTAATGGCCTGGATCGTCATCGTCCTAGCCATCAAGGGCTGGGCTGTGCGGCTGGAGCGACGCCGTGCCCAGGCTTAGACACACAAACACTGTTGATTGATATCAAGTCTTGCATTATTTTTGGAGTGTGCAGGAGTTGCATAGATTCCTAGTTGATTGCATTGCGGTGCGCTTTGGTGCTCTGCTTTGAGATACCCTTGATGAAATAACGGCCTTTAATCGAAACCTGAACTCCTTTATTCCCCCAAGTGACTCTATTTGTCGTAACAAGATTGAATGTTGCCGGTGTTGAAAGGATTGGTTGGTGCTGGTTGACATGTCTTGGCTCTAGTGATCCGTGAGGTTGATTTGAGATGAGACGAGCCGTAGTTTCGTCTTTGGCCTCCTCGTATGACATTCGACACGGGAACCCATCCCGAATTTGTCCATTAAATCTGTCGCGTCCCAATCCGGTGGCGTGAGTGGTCGATGGCCTAGTTGGCTTCACTTGACCACCACAACTCAAGCATCACCATCCTTGCTCTTCGCCCCATTGACAACTCTCTTCTGATCCTCTGCCGAAAAAAGTCCCGCACCTTGCTGAAGGGCATGAACCAAAAATGGGATCGAGTCAGCCTTGAAATCCTCCGCGTTGCGGACCTTGTCGAGATCCTCCGAGAGCTCCTGTGTGGCTCGCTGGAGGTAGTAGGAAGTGAACTCGGCGGAAGCCTGGTTGTTGGGCTTGGAAGACATTATCGGAAGTTTGGCAAGTCTCAGGGATATGAATCTTGTTTATTGTGTGGCCCAGGGCTGGCGGTGTGGCTTTCGATACTTGTGGTGGTAGTTGCGAAGAGTTGGTGTTAGTAGTTTGTGAGAGCAAAGCTTGAAGGAGAGGTTTGCAGACAGTGCATTTACGCGAACGGAGCTGGAAACGCACTGTACACTTACACCTCCAAGCTACCTTTGGAGGTGTCTACAAGTAGATGTGAGCATTTCACCGAGAAACGTTAGTCTTATCGAGAATTCACATATATCAGTGCCTATGTGACAATGCAGAAATAAGCCTTTACAGGTCCCTTGGTGTCATAAAAAGTCATCAAGGCGCGTTACTTGGCTCACGACGCTTCATCTCTAGGTTGAAAGGCGGCATAGCCTCCGTAGTTGGCCCCTAATCGACCTTTCACAATTTATTCCTATACACATTGAGGGTGATCGTATTTGAGGGGTATTCCTAGACCCAGATCTCTGTCAGAGATCCGACGCCACGGCTGATAGTCTCAACTGACACCTAAACACATCTCAACCAAAAGAAAACCTGTACAATTGTTTGAACTCGCACACTCTCTAGTCTATGCGGTCCTATATACACGGACTATTGTCGGCCTGTCCGCTCAGCAGCCTTCCAACTGCCCAAAGTTACCACTCCTCTCTCCAGCATTCAAAAGACCAAAGCTCGATTCCTTTTCTTTACAACTCATCCAGGACGTGGATGTACTTCTTCTCTTCCCGCTTCTCCTTCTCCGTCGCAGGAGGGAGATCGTAGAAGTTTTGGCTTCGGAATCCTTGCTATAAGGGTGTCAGATATATTCCTGATATTCTAACTGGGTCACTCACCAGGTAGTGGTAGGTAAAGTTGGCAATGTCGCCGGGCTCGATTCCGAGATCCTTGAAAGTCTTGGCCTCAGGGTCAATGACCTGGTCCATGTACTCTCGCTCAACCTCATCAGCCGACAAGGTGTGCCACCAGAGCACCTTGTTCAGGATCTCGGCAACGGGCTTCAGGATGGCCTTGGGAACGTTGATGTGTCGTCGCTGCTTGTAGATTTCCTTGTCCACCATGTTGGCAATCTCGCGCATGCTGTACTGCTTGGGTCCGTAGAGCTCGAAAGTCTGTCCGGCGGTTGTGTCGTCGTAGAAGATCTTCTCGAGGGCGGCTCCGAGATCAATTGACTATCAGAGTCAGCACCATTCTATGACCAGTAGAATTCCGTCACCTACGTGGACGGGCCAGAACTTCTCCTGCATGTTGTTGGAGGTGAAGAGGTTGGTCACACCAGCCAGCTTGAGCAGAAGGTTGTCCTCGAAACCGAAGATGGGGGCGGGTCGGACGATGGTGGTCTCGGGGAACAGTTCCCGGGCAATCTCCTCAGCTCGGCCCTGATACGCTTGTCAATACCATTCCCTCGTTGAAGCAACAATCGAAGTACCTTGGTGCGGTAGAACTCGGAGGCGGACTGGGAGTTGGCGCTGTGGGATGAAACGTGGATATATCGGTCGACATCGTACTTGGCAACGGCCTCGACAATTCGCTCGGTTCCCTCAATGTGGACATCCTCCAGAGAAAAGTTCCTGGTGCCTTCTTAGCTTCCTTGCTCGCCCTCGCGATCGTCCTCTCGAATAAACATACTTGGTCGGGTAATCACGGCCGATCAGGTTGAAAACGGCATCGGAGTGCCTGACGCTGGCCTCGATCGAAGGGGTGTTTCGAAGGTCGTGCTCCTAAAGATGAGAGTTATAGCGGGGCTCTGGTTGAATTCGAATGGATTGGACATACGACAAAGAGGACGCGGCCGAGATCTCCGGTGACCTTGAGGTGACGCTTGGTCATCTCTTCGCGGTAGGGAATGACGACGGTGCATCCCTGACGAGCTGGTAGACAATTGTTAGTCCTTGTGTTGTCCCTTTCCCTCATCAACTCATAAAGGCCGAGTCTCCTCACCAAGACGGTTCACAATGTATCGTCCCAGCTGGCCGGTTGCGCCAAATACCGTAACAGTGTGGCCTGGTTGTCAATCGTCAGCGTCGTTCATGGGCATCGTAGCTCGATCGTCGCACCTCCGAGGGATGAACTAGACAGAGGCAAGCATCAGTAACATATTTCAAAGAGCCAATGGATCGTAGTTGGGCTCACCGGCCACCCTCGACTCGGATGATGGGCTTCCCGGTTCGGGTAATAGAGATGTCGGAGAGGAATCGCTTGCCCGTGACATTGAGGGCGACATTGCGGGCCGACCGCGCGGCAAAGAGGGGCGAAACCATGGTTGCGATTATACAGATTGCGTGGGAAGACGCTGCTGTGCCTCGCAATTGGCCGTGGATCGTCTCGTCTTCACAGCAGCAATGTTTGGTGATGCTGGGCAAGGTAGAGCCTCGGGGAACGCTATTTCCAGGTCACGTGATGGGTCAATGAAATCTTGCAGCTCGTTATTGGCTAGTGGGATTTCAAGGGAAGAATGGGTCCGTGCGCCCTTGAGTGTTGCGACACCAGGCTGCCTGGCAGCCTCATTGATGAGCTAAGGACCTCCCTCCAACTCCACAGAAGCAACTATCAACCTTGAACAAACAACCCAAAACGACCAACTTGCCCTGGCTGCCTAGGACGGCACTGTCATCACGACGAGAGAAATATCCCGAATACCGCGCCGATTTTCAGGGAAGAACTTGTGCCGATCCGGAAACAAAAGCTCGAGATCTCAAGGTGCAAGCTAGCTATCGTTGCTGTGCTCACCATCCACATCCACATCCACACGTCACAACCCACCAACTCCTACACATCCCGCCATCATGAGCGCCGACGCCATCCCCGATTTCCTCGCCGAGCAGCGAGATGAAGCTCCCGAGGAGCTCCAGCCTCTCATCCTCGACTTCGAGAACTACTGGGAGCGGAAGCTCTGGCACCAGCTCACCGAGGCCCTCGTCGAGTTCTTCAGCCATCCCGGAAGCGCCCCCAAGCGGCTAGCATTCTACAGAGTCTTCATCCTCAAATTTGCCGACAAGATCAACCAACTGAAGCTCGTGGAACTGGCGTTGAAGACGGCGACAGAGTGCGATGGTAAGGAACCAACCCTGCTGTGTGCCCCTCCGAAGCCGGCGCTATGCTAACCCATGTTGTCTTTGAACTACAGAGGATGAGGAGCGTTTGGAATTCCTGCAATCGGTCGCCAAGAAGGTTGACAACGAGAACTCGCAAGATGCATATGTTTTTGCCCTGGTTGCTGTCGCTCGGGCGAGGCTCGACCTTGAGGAGCTAGACAGCGCACGAAAGGACCTTGACACCGCCGAGAGGATACTGGATTCCTTTGATTCCGTCGAGAACATCGTCCATGCCTCATTTTATGACGCCAATGCCACCTACTACCAGGTATGTTCACTACCCGTGAACTCATGACCACGGTGTCACAATATTCATGGCCAAACCCCCACTAACCCCTCCGTAGCTCAAGATGGACTTCTCCAACTACTACCGCACTGCCCTCCTCTACCTTGCCTGCATCGATGTCGCCTCCCTCTCTCCCAAGGAGCGATACAAGCGGGCCTATCACCTCAGCATCGCCGCCCTGGTCTCTACCAGCATCTACAACTTCGGAGAGCTGCTCCTCCATCCCATTCTCGATGTCCTTGCTAAGAGCGAGCACGCCTGGATGCGCGAGCTCCTTTTCGCCTTCAACCGCGGAGATCTTGCGGCCTACGAGAGACTTTCTGATCGTGTCGAGTCTAACAAGCTCCTGAGCAGCAACTCTACCCACCTCCGCCAGAAGATCTACCTCTCTGCCCTCACTGAGGCTGTCTTCCGCCGCCCCCCTCATGACCGAACCATGACCTTTGCCACCATCTCTCAGGAGACCAAGGTTCGACCACAGGAGATTGAGCATCTCATTATGAAGGCTCTGAGCCTGGGTCTGCTTCGGGGTACCATCGATCAGGTGGACGGCGTGGCGCACATCACCTGGGTTCAGCCAAAGGTGTTGGATATGAAGCAGATTGCCGCCATGCGCCAGCGACTCCTCGACTGGGACTCAAGCGTCAACCAACTCGGCAACTGGATTGAGTCGGCTGGCAAGGACGTGTGGGCTGCATAGACAAGAAGATGAGTGAAGACGGCGTGGCATGAGGGCAACAAAACGAACCCTGTACAGTAGACAGATAGAAACATCTATGTGGGCAGCTGATGATCTCGCCCAGAGGACAACTATTAATCATACGAGTCCATCCTATGTTATGAGTTCCTGCTCCTCGGGACTGTTCTCGTGTTATTCCTCGAACTACCTTAAGGAAGATGGCCGAGAGTTTCACGGGCATGATGTCACCACCCAGGAGCAACAGTCCTAGTTCTCTTAACAATAGTCCGATGGTTATTCCAATGACAGTAAATCTTGAACTAGCTAGTCTATAACTATGTGACGCCAGTATTTTATGAGTATAGATCATCCCTTTAGGGCTCTAAGTGTCGAATCTCTGCGACATATCTTACAACAACTGAATTTCAACCACCCTACGCCGAAACCTCTCCAAAGACGTTGATCATGCCCACGAGCCAAGCAGGCCACCACAAACACCAAACAACCACAGGTGTATACATGCCCCATACGTTCCAGCCAAAGCTCGCCTCCCTCAACAGGTCGCTAATGCTAATTCCCCAAGCCTGAGCCGCGACGTACACCACCGTCGATGGCGCCACGACGTTAAGCAGGCCAGCAAGAGACCACCGGAGGGCAGGGTTCTTGACAGGCTGGACGAAGCTAAGCGGGCTGGCCAAAAGGCCAACGAGGAAGGCGAGGGAGAAGTTGAGGGTGGCGAGGGTGGATAGGCACATGCCCAGGACGAGCAGAGAGAAGGACTTTGTGATCTGGAAGTGCTGATGGGTGGGCTTGGAGAAGATTGAGAGGAGGCGGGAGATGACAAAGGGGATGACGGCTGAGACGACGGAGAATATGGCAAATGCAGGTGAAAGTAGCTACGAGCTGTCAGTATTGTATCCCTAGAGTTCAGTAAAGCAACACTTACGCCAGCAGGAAGATGGTTAAAGGTGTAAAGGGGCACGGCCGGGAGAGCATGGCAGATGGCAACAATGATAAGCGGCAAGAAGAGATCCCTTCCGGACTGCGCAGTCTCAACAGCCGAAGCAGCTCCCTTAGTCTCCTTAGGCTTCTGCGCTGCTGTCGATGACTGGCCGCTCTTGACCCAGAGGGCGATGGCCATGATGGTAAAGTTGGCAGCCAACAGCATGGCGCTGGGCAGATAAGTACCAATACTGACAAATCGGTCCGTCTGCATCAGCAGGTAGAAGAAGAAACTCTGGTGCAGATGCTCGAGAAGATTGTTCAGACTTCGGAACGAACCCTCGACGAGACGGCCCATGCCCATGTCGTCATGCCATCCCTCACCATAGGGCTGCAGCGTCACAGCATCGACATGGTAAGGGATGAAGCTGCTATGAGCACCAGCCGCATAACCAAGTCCCTGGTTGAGCATACCACGCAGCATGGTCTGCAGACGATCGGGGTAGCTCCCCTTGTGCTGCGTCATCTTCTGGATGGTGGTGGGGATACCCATCTGGCCGCCGCCAATGTTGACGATGGAGTTGATCAGATCGAGGTTAGGGAGCTGTCCATTGACACCATCATAGATGATGTGCACTGCCTTAAATCTCTCCTCTTGGGGGTAGTCAATGGCGATAGCACCCTGCAGAGCTCCGGACTTGAGAGGCAGCGGCGCAACGAGGTCAGGGTTGTGAGCATCGTGATATGCGTCAACCCAAGCTTGCGTGCCGGTCTTGCTGTCCGGGGGGACAACGAGGATGATATCCTTGGACCAGAGCGACCATCCTATTCCGACATGTCAGTTTCCTCGTCCACATGCCTTCAGTGAGATGTCGACATACGCTTAAAGTAACGGACCAGGGTCAGAGCCAAGGACACGCCATTGCGGTTGAGCTGTTCCTCGACAGTCTTCCACGCAGCAACCAAGACAATGGCCTCGGTAGCATCACCACGAGGAGCTTGTAGGATAGCATAGAGGTTCTGCCCCGAGTACTCGTGGCCCGCCGAGTGATACGTGTAGTTCTGACGGCCAACCTTCAGGCCAACACCCGTCAGGATCTCATCGAGTCTGTCGTTAATCCTGCCAATCCCAAGACCATTAGCGCCCATCCCAATCCAAGCTCGCATCAAAAATGAAGGACGCACTCATAGTTGCTCTTGCCCACCACATCATCAAACTCATGACGATACGCGCGCAAGATGTTCTGTTCACTCCCTCCAAAGTATGTATGCACCTGCCCCGGCAGCAGCGCGTTCTCCGAGATGTACGTCCGTCGCGAGTATTCGTTAAGAGGTAGAAGAAACAGCCAGACGACGCCGATCGCGATGCAAAGGAAGGACAGGTAAGGGGGAAGCTTCAAGATTCGAGGATCGCGACGCAGCGAGAACGCCGATGCTGTTTCGAGAAACGGGTCAGCCGGAGTCCACGGGCATGATTTCAGCGAGATATCAAAGTTTGGGGAAGCTTCTCACAGAGTAACCGCGACATGACTTAACAGAGGTTTTGCGCGACGAGCGACTTGGTCATCTCAATCCTCCAAACTTGTCGTCCAAGTTCAAGATCCAATCCAGTGAATCCACTGCATCTCGTAAATCGAGGTACGTACCTTTTCCGGACAGCTCACCCATCTCCAGAATTGGCCCGCTGTGGCCAGGGGGAGGAAGGTCCGGCCGGGTGCCTGCATGTCCAGCGGGGGGCGGTCTATGCACTTACCGGGGGCTGAGGCTCAAGGGAGGCCTGAAGTAAAGGCATCAAGTTGTCTTGGTTCTATCAGATGCTAACAATTGGACAATAGATTTTTGTATTTTAGGCGTCCGTAAGGGCGGAAATACATTCATTCACATCATTCCGTCGTATATGTTGTTGAGTTACGCTCGTTCAGCACCCAAACGTCAATTCCAAGTGAGATCGTGGTGACAGGGAGACCCTCAAGCCCAACATACACCTGCAGTAGTCTGTACAAAGGGGTTGCAAGCCTCTGTTTCTGATTTGCAAGTTCGTCCCCATGTTTTCTGTATGTTTTCAATGATGTGCTCAAAGATCGTCAGCTTGTATGCTCTCGTGTGTGTGCTTGGATGTATTGATGAACCGAATGTTTGCACTGGTTGCTAGTAAAAGGCACTCTTTCATTAACTGCGATGCCAGAGTATTCTGTTTATGAAACAAGGCATTAATAAAGACCATTCTATAGCTTCCTCTTTTTTGTACTTCTTCTTGTAGTGTCTGTCGGTCCTCTTTTCTTCTCGCCTCTTCCCGTTTCGCATCATTCCTGCCTGAACAATTTCGTCTACACTGTATTTTATACCACAGGCGAAGTGGTTGCCATACTCTTCGATCATCAGCACCCTCCAAAACGCAAACACAATTTCTACTGTACGTGTTAGACTCTTTTTCGGCTGTGATTCACTGTCACCTGTCAACACCCAAGTACATTAGGCGATCCTCAGTGGTCCGGAAACTTGAACCTTTCACCCTCTCCTCAATCACTCGCTTTGAACTCTGAAGCTTTTTCAACTCGCACGCCTCAAGGCACACCTTTGTCAAGCTACTCAGACCGCCGTGTGGTAAGTCCTCACCCTCGCCCCTCACATCAGATATCCTGGGTGGATGTGTTCACTGATTCGACACAGAACGTGCAAGCAGGCCAGTAGGCATGGCGACAGATGGAACCTCTACCTCCAAATGTAAGAGTCTGCTCCCAGGAAGGCGTTATTGAAGTACTGTACTAATCATGGGTGAGCAGCGATCAACGACATGTTGGCCGATGTCCGTAAGGCCGCAGCCCAAGTCAAAGACTGTAAGGCCAAGGGGGAGGGTGTCAGCGAGGCCGAGGCGAGACTGCTCGAAGCTGTAAATGCCCTTGCTCGAGAGCGAGACGCGATGCAAACACCCGAACAGCCGCCAGAAGAAGCCAATCCAGAACTAAGTGAGGATCAAGAGGAGTGGCTACAGACGGTCAAGAGGCGGGTTGAGAGGGAGAAGAGGAACAAGACTGGGCGTCGAAGAGAAGCCTTTCTCGAGAAGACTATGAAGGTTCCCAAACATTTCAAGGCGGAGAAAGGAGGCGAATGATTCATGCGTACTCGGGACGAATGAGTTACGGGGCAATGTGGTCCCATGTGAGCTGGAACTGGCCAATGGCTAGGAGATAGAACGTCTAGACAGTCGTTGAGAGGCTCAAAGACTCTACTTGTCATTATAAAAGTGCTGCAGTATGAGAGATCACTGCCTTAGTTCCAGACGATGGGTATAGTGGTTCAGCCGAGCCGTAATGAGATCCAATGGGAGGATAAGTGTTGCCCATATAGAAAAGGCGGGTATGTTTTGACCGAACACTCCTCGGCATCCTCGCCATTAAATGAAATTCACCCTACCTATCGCAAGACTTGATAATATGAATGCACCTTGGCCTCTTAGATACGCGAAATCGACGAGCACCCAAAGATGTCTGCCGTGTTTCGTGAATCAAGATCAACTCAGCCCCCCCATAATACGGTAAGAGCACAACAAGGCAATAATGAGACGGCAGAGCATGATACTAGTCATAATTGGGTAGATGCCATACATCTTCAAAATTAGAGCTTCTGTTTCTATTATCTTCAATCCCAACCAAGACTCTGGTTTTACCCACGCTTGCTATCCAAGGCGACCCGCAGCAACAGAGAGAAGAAGGCGGCCACCTTAAATCATCCATTCATTCCTTCGTTTTTGATCGCCACGCCAAGCCCGGATTAAAAAAAGATGCCCAAGAATACACCCCCCCTTTTCTATAGTACAAAAAAGAGAAAAACGAGAAAATATGCAACCAGCGCCGTTGTACTAGTACACAGCTACATAACATGAGAGCGCACAGTTTCATACGCCCTTACTCAAGGTCCGAGGCGCTGAGTCGTGCCCACGAGCTCCGTCGCGGCGCTTCCGCTGGGGCCAGGGCGGTTGGTCGTGGGCAGCACGCCAAACCGGCCATATGTCGTCTTATCGATGCTGACGTAGTGAGGCAGGATCTTGAGAAGGTTAAGTCGCTTCTCGATCCATCGGAGCGCCCACTCAGGGGGCGCAAGGAACTTGACGTAGCCGAAGCCAGCTATCAAGTCAGTTAGCATCAAGTCCGATTGCGCGTAGAGATGAGACTTACCGACGTATCCGATACCCACGCCACACAAATGGCCAAGCAGACTTGTCCTGGGCACCAGTGCCGCCACCACCAAACACATAATCAGGGGGGTTGTCCACGTGGGAATGTGAACTGTGCCAATGACGAAGTGAGGGTTGGCCTTGTAGGTTCGAATGGACTCCATAGCAAGTAAGACAAACACCCACAAGCTATAATACGCATATTAGCCATGTTTCTCGCACATTAACAACGCCAGGGCAGTGTAATCGTACCTCGCTCCCAGGATCGAGTTGTTCGCTCGGAAAACACATCGCTCGATGATCACGTAGAGGACGGCGGGAATCGACGTCAAAGCTATGGCCAGCAATTAGCAAAAGTTCCAGCACTAAGAAGCAATTGTATCTTACGCCCAAAGAACAACGCGACCGTAGTCAAGGTTCCGTGTTCGCCCTCGAATCGTTCCATCAAAGGCGTCAGGGCCAAGACATTAAGGATCATATGGATGAAATTGAGGTGTATTAAGGGAAACGTCGAAAGTCGATATGCTATTTCATAAGCCGTGTTAGCGCCACACAAGAGAAACGGACGTTCTAAAGCTTGCCTGAAGTGATGCTGATCTGGTCAGGGATGAGGGCGCCCCATTCTTTCAAGTCCCATACTGATTGCACCGAGGCAATCCAAGCCGCGACAATGACGAGAACAATAAGCCGGGTGAAGAGCGGCAGTCGTGTCACGTAGGATCGCGCTCGCAGCGTGTTAAAGTTCTGAAGTCGAGGCCGCATGTTTTCGCGATTCGCGCTGCACGGAGCAGCCGGGCGGTCCTTCGCTGGGACGGATACGACGGAATCGAGGGAGGAGGAATGAGCGGATGGGGAAAAGACACCCTCGAAGAGAAAGAGAAGCTGAAACGGAGTAATTCGAACCACACCTCGACCCAGCAACCTGGATATCGCAAGAGTCTAAGTTTGACGATGCGATGGCCAAGTGAAACTGGACAGCAGGTCCCTTGATGAACATGGGGTGGCTGATTTAGGCTTATCAGCACGTGATCATCCTTGCGCAGATGCCGCTGACTAACTTGATTAAGATTTGGCGGTGCAGATCTCAAATGACGTACCTGAGAAAGAGACCGAGCAGGGCAAGCGTCGTTAACGGGCACGTTGAAAATGATCATCTAAGATTGTTAAAATGTTGCCTAATTTTATTACAGCTTTTCTTCGTCTTTCATGATTTTATATAGATCCTCATCCTAAATTCGGTAGGTATGTGAGAAGTTTTATAGGAGAACAACGTCGTTTGCGGAGCTCGACGCTCGTCCTGACGGCCTCAATGCCAGACGGTCCCAATGGATGCTCCAGAGGCACGCACATGGTGGTCATACATTCATAGATGATGCACCACCTACGTGGCCTCAACCTGTTACTCAACTTAGGGAAGTAAGATCGAAAAACCATGTCATAGCGGACTTCAATTTTCCAATGGCCGTGGGGCATCTCCGGGACCAGGAAGCGCCTCACATGTCCCTTGTGGCCCAGTCAATTCAATGTGCATACAGCACGACTTGAGATCCTTGCAACTTCAACATCACCAAGCACACTAAAACAATGCTTTAACAGTTTTGATTTTGTACAACCTAGAAAATCAAGGCTATTCCGTTCCAACGAGGTGTAAAAGTAAAACATGGGCGAGCGACAGTGTAAAACCGACACCGTTCGTCTTTCAGCCCCTCTACTGTCTGCTCTCAAAAACCCAAACCCCAGAGAGCATGCAGGATATACGCCAGTTGTGACCCAAACTATTTCACTGCTTCATTTCCTTCTTTCCTTTCCGTTCATCATCTTCCGTTATTTACTTCTTGGCGGCCTTGGCCATGGTGTTGAGGGCAGAGCCGTTCTTGAACCACTCAATCTGGGGCTCGTTGAAGGTGTGGGACAGAGAGATCTCGAAAGAGGGGCTGCCATCGGCGGGATGGACAATCATGGGGAAGGGCTTGCCAACCTCGAGCTTGGTGCAGAGAAGGTCGACCTGGTATCGGGTTAGTTGATGCTGTGAAAGACGTTGTGGGGGAGCAACATACCTTGTCATCAGGGCGGATCTTGTCGTAGTCAGCGGGGTCAGTGAAGGTCAGGGGCAGCATGCCCTGCTTCTTCAGGTTGGTCTCGTGGATACGGGCGAAAGATCGGGTAATGATGGCAAGACCACCAAGGTGACGGGGCTCAAGAGCGGCGTGCTCTCGGGAAGAACCCTCACCGTAGTTCCAGTCACCAATGACAACCCACTTGATGCCCTTGGCCTTGTAGTCACGGGCGACGGCGGGAACGGCACCCCACTCGCCGTTGGTGAAGTTGTGGATCTTGTTGGCCTCATCGTTGGCCTCGTTGATGGCACCGATCAACATGTTGTTGGAGATGTTGTCAAGGTGACCACGGTACTTGAGCCAGGGACCAGCCATGGAGATGTGATCAGTGGTGGTCTTGCCCTTGGCCTTGATGAGGATAGGGAGATCCTTGGCATCCTTGCCGTCCCAAGGCTGGAAGGGGGTAAGGATCTGGAGACGGTCGGAGGTAGGGGAGACATCGACAGTGACACTGGCACGGTCCTTGGGGGGAGCCTGGTAAGTGTCCTGGCCGGGGTCGTAGCCGCGAACGGGGAGACCGTCACCGGTGGGAGGGGCAAGCTTGAACTCCTTGCCGTCCTTGTCCTTGAGGGTGTCGGTAAGGGGGTTGAAGTGGAGGGAGCCGGCAATGGTCAGGGCGACGACCATGTCGGGAGAGGCGACGAAGGAGTGGGTGGCGGGGTTACCGTCGTTTCGGCCAGTGAAGTTACGGTTGTAGGAGGAGATGATAGAGTTGGCGGTGCCCTTCTTGACATCGCGTCGGTCCCACTGGCCAATGCAGGGACCGCAAGCGTTGGCGAGAACCATACCACCGAACTCCTCGAAGGTCTGGAGCTGACCGTCACGCTCAATGGTGGCGCGAATCTGCTCAGAACCGGGGGTGACAGTGAAGGCAGCCTTAGCCTTGATGCCGTGGTTGAGGGCATCGCGGGCGATAGAGGCAGCGCGGGACATATCCTCGTAAGAGGAGTTGGTACAAGAGCCGATCAGACCGACCTTGAGCTCATCGGGCCAGCCGTTCTCCTTGACAGCCTGGCTGAACTTGGAAATGGGGGTTCCCAGATCGGGGGTGAAGGGACCGTTGATGTAGGGCTCGAGCTCGGAAAGGTTGATCTCAATCAGCTGGTCGTACTCGGCACCCTCGTCAGGTCGGAGCCCGTGGGCGTAGGAGCGGGCAAACTCGCCGATGTCGGTTCGCTTGGTGGCGGCAAGGTAGTCGAACATACGCTCGTTGAAGGGGAAGAGGGAAGTGGTAGCGCCGATCTCAGCACCCCTGCGAAAGGTTAGTCCAACGATCGAAACAACTCAAGGAATGGGGAGGTTCTTTCATATTGCAGATGGTGGCCATGCCAGTGCATGAGAACGTCTCAGTTCCAGGGCCAAAGTACTCAACAATGGCACCAGTGCCACCCTTGACGGTGAGAATATCGGCGACCTTCAAGATAATGTCTGTGGTGTTGTTAATAAGTGGGCCCGTGGATGACTAACCATCGACGATGATCGACGATGGGAAAGTGCAGGTGGAAAGTGCACTTGTGTTACTTACCCTTAGGGGCAGTCCAGCCGTTGAGCTGACCAGTCAACTTAACACCGATGACCTTGGGGGCCTTCAGCTCCCAAGGAAGGTTGGCCATGACATCGACAGCATCAGCACCACCGACACCAATACAGGCCATACCAAGACCACCACCGTTGGGAGTGTGGGAGTCAGTTCCGATGAGGAGACCACCGGGGAAAGCGTAGTTCTCGAGAATAATCTGGTGAATGATACCGGAGCCAGGGCGCCAGAAACCAATGTTGTACTTGGCACAAGCAGTAGCAAGGAAGTTGTAGACCTCCTTGTTGATGTCGACAGCACGGGCAAGATCCTTGGCACCACCAATCTGAGCCTCGATCAAGTGATCGCAGTGGACGGTGGAGGGGTTGGCGACGGCGTCCATGCCAGCGGACATGAACTGGAGGATGGCCATCTGGGCGGTGGCATCCTGGCAAGCAACACGGTCAGGTCGGAGCTTGAGGTAAGAGCTGCCACGCTCGATCTCCTGGCCATGGGGATCATCCAAATGAGAGTACAGAATCTTCTCGGCGTAGGCTAGGGGTCGGTTAAGGCGGGCGCGGACAATGTCGAGGTTCTCGGACATCTTCTTGTAGTTGATGAAGTTGTTCTCCTCCCAAAGATTCTGGCGGACCTATAGTGGGGCCAAGATGGCACGAGTCAGTCCAATTGTTCCCCCAAAACTTGATTTGAGCATGCTGTAGTTGGCTGAAGTGAAAACTGCTGGTGCTATTGTTGCAATTGCACCGCAGCGAGCAAATCTGCCTGTGGTCGAAATCACTCATGATTTGACGGCTGAAGTCGATCGGCGCGCAATGACGTCTGGGAGGCGGCCGGATGAGCGGCTTACATGCCACACCAGAAGAACCGCCAAGCGTCGAGTCGTTCGCGCACAACACAAGCTGCGAAGAGTAGAATCTTGCTCACCTTCTTGTCGAGAGGGCTGTCAGAGACAGTCGCCAGGCGGCGAATGCCAGAGGCGGCGCCCGCGAGGACGCGGCTCCGGGCAGCGTTGCCCAGAACCTGGCGGGTAGCAAGCATGGTGAAGGTGTTGATCACTCAAGCCTGAAGCGTCTCAATTGAGTATGAGCGTGATTAGAGCAGAGAGGGTCAGGGTATCACTAGGAAGAAGGAAAAGGGAGACGCTCGCACACGAGAAGAATCAACGGGCAAGAAGAGATCCAGGAGGAGGGGGGAGGATTGAGTATTAAAAGGAAGCGGATGAGAGGAGGGGGGTGTTTTTTTTTCTCTTGCCCAGGGCACACGGCAACAAGGCCCTCCTCACCTTAGGTACCTGTCGCTTAGGACCTTGCTGAGGTTTCTTACGTACCTGGCAGTGAAGCCCAGCAGTGAGAGCGCCGAACCCGCTAAAGGCACGCCCCAGCAGAGAGCGAGCCCCAAAAAATGTGGGTGATGCTCCACAGCGGAGCCCTCTCCAAGCACCAGTGATCAAGTGTGGTTTCCCGATGTGAGCGGGGAGGGCAAACCCGCCCTTTGGCCAATCATAAAAGAGTTGAAAATAATCGGCAATTCCTTTCGTCATGGGTGGTAACCGAAAACCTCCACTCTGCCGAGGGAACAAACACCTGCTCCTCCAAAAGCATTTTTGGCGCACCAGATTGTACCGCAGCCGTCGGTTCCCGTCTCACTCGGGGCCGATAATACCGAGGCAGCGACAACAACGCAAGCAGAAACCCAACCCCTGCCTCTATTGTGAGTTGCCATTGGACTCGTTGATTGGTCCTTGTTCTGAAAGCATTGTTGATTGAAAACAGCACCCTTTTCGTTTCATCATGGTTTGGAAATATATGCGACGAATTCATCTGTAAATATACTGTGCCGCCGTCGTCCCGTCTTCGTTACTAGACTCTTTGCTAGGAGGGGAACTCTCCGTCCCCACTAAGGCCTGGTTGCTCCAAGCTGGGCGCAACTCTCATCAAGACCGAGGGATAATTACAACCACTGCCATTGGGTCAAAAAAAAAAAAAAACATAATTTGGGCGGTCATCGGTATGGGGATGCGGCAGAATGTCATTTTCCACATGTCCAGTGAAGACATCGGGAACCGAGCGTTAGAGTCTCGGAGCTTCGCAACTACGAGCATCACAGTGCGGCGACCGAAGATGAAACCCGTTGGCCCGAGACCTTTTCCCCCAGGAGACCCGGTGACGCCGCTCCGCGGGCGGGCTTTGACCCTTACCATGCATTCAATCCGGCGTGGACCCCGGACCAGCGCTCCAGTTGGTGGCGGTGCACCACTCACTGTACACCAATCCCTTGGTTCTTTATGAAGAGCCGCGGCGCCTGGATAACCGTCGCGCTTGTCATCTGGAGCTCAGGACCCACCTGAGAATAGTGTCATCCAGACTCCAGACTGTCCAGGGAGACACCTACCCATCCAATATTTGTGCTGTTTAGAAGTGAACAGGTATCCAGATTTCCATAGGTACCTGTATTATCATGGTTCCAACTTGGACCTCTATCCAGGTCTATGCGGTTCAGAAATTTCGAGTGTCCGCACAGAGGATCCATGCCATAGATGCTTAAAGTAAAGTAATCAAGGCGCTCATTCAAGAATGGTTCATATTACAGGATTTCACAGATGACCAAAATCCCCATTGAATAAGATCAATTGACGATTTGGTAAGAACGGCATCAAGCCTGACACGTCTTGCCCGACCCCCCATCCTTTCCCCTGTCACTCGTCCTCCCATCTCACTTCCAGGAGTGATCCCATTTCTAAATCCATCAGGTATGATGTCTCGAAACTGTCCATGATCCATGAGTCTTGCGGTATGTGCCTCATCCACCATTTCCAGTTGGTCGTAGCCTCTTACTTCGTGACCTTCCTGGGGAAGTTCTCATCCTCTCCGCATAGCCCCGTAAAACCTTATGTGACGGGGCACTATGGCGCCCAGATAGACAGGGGTGGCTGAGTTCTATGTCAAACGGCGAGTACCGAGCCAAGCTGCCAACGTGCTTTGACATTGCCATTGCTATCCGGGGAAATGTGGCTAGGGTCCTCATGGGGAACTCCCAAAGTTCCAAGTTCCGTGGAGTGGTCGCCAGTGTGAAGACTGGCCCATTCCATCTTGAGCCAGCAAAATTGCAGCCAATGATGTCACTTGATCTCATGCCTAAACAAGAGACTTGAGGTCCGATGCTCCTATGCCAGTTCGCGATGGACTTGTGGATCATCCAACTACCATTTAAAGTCGGATATATGTCCATTCCCAGGTCTTCAACCTTGCGAGCAGTCTGTGTATGACCCAGTAACACAGTTCAGCTGGCCTTCAGAGAGGCAATGTCGTCGCATAGAGCACATGAAGACAAGGAGTTTATGAAGAGTCCTATGAGAAGGACCTGAGGACAATAGCATTACATGTAGATGAATATACATGTGCTCTCATATAGACTTAGTATAAAGATCAAGGTCCTAGGATGGGCGTGATTCACTGCCAACTAGCCACCTCGAAGCAAATATATATATGCTTGATCGTAGATTGTCCACAAACATAGGTACTGTGAGGCTGTTAGACTGATAGTCACCCCTGCTTGCAATGAAGGCAATCAGACCAGTGGCTTGGGATCCAGTGACCGTGATGCTTGAGGATAGAGCTCCCATGCCTCTGCTACATTCTCGTGCACTGTTCCCCAGGGTATCGCATGCCAGTTTCCATGCACAGACACGCTGGTCAAGGTTGGGAGTTGTGAAGGTCGTGATTGTGGAGCCACAAAGCGCTCGAGGTTTGATGCGGGGAGCCGAAGCCACAGTTTGGAGTCTGATAACCAAGGCTGTTGGGCTGCGAGCCAATCATGATGGAGCTGAAAATAATTCTGCGCACAACCCTGTCGTCATGACATGCTCCTCTTCCATCCATCCACCCCTCCCCACACTCTCCGTGACGGTCGTTCAAAAATTCTTGCACATGCTTCCCTCAGGGATTGCCATCGATAACAGACACGGGGGGATCATGACAAGGTCGAACGATGGCGAAACCGAGGTCAGATATGATACAGCGAACACAGCTGACGTGCAGTTTTGCCTCGTTTTCCGTCATGGGATAGTCACCCTCATGGCCGAGGATACCGAGCCCCAAGCTCCTCTCGCACGAGACCGAGCGACCGAGACTGCGATAGCCAGTGGGCGGAGGGCAGAAAACCCCATTCCAGCTGCCATTGAGCTTGCCCATTGGCGCCCACCAGAGCCCTGGTCTAGGCCGTTCACTGGGGAAAAGGCCCCATCGGAAGCGGTTGCGTCAGAGGTGCCAGTGCTTCACCTCAGCGGGTCCCAGACTCTCACGACAGTCCATCGCCGAACACTCCCCCGGATACCGACCGGAGACGGACGGACCTCCTCGGCTTGGCTCGACGTTACGAGCCACGGCTCTCCATCGGCTCCAGGTTCGGCGATGGACGGCAAGACGTTGACGATAGTGTCAAGTTGGTTGCCAAGAAGGCAAGAGGGTTTGTCTCCTGCATCAATCCGGCAATTTTTGACAGAATTCAGGTGCGACGGGGAGGGACGATGCTTCAGCAAAGCATGTGGGTTGCCTCGACGCAGGCACACAAATCAAAAACAACCACTTCCGTCTGTTCCACACAGACCCAAGCAACAATTGCTGTTGCTAGGAGATGATAGATGAGGACGAGACATATCTTGTCAACAGTGATTTGCTTTCAGGATCAGGCATTGAACACGGCCTGGACACACACATTCTCTTATCATTCCTGTCAATACCTCGCACATCACTTGAGCCCACAACTTCTCACAATCAACTCCCGTCCCTCGACAAAAGCGTCTTATTCAACCTGATGGACCCTTCTCGGCTGACAGGCGCGGCGGCCCCACGCCCCCAGGCGGCGCAAATCCAAGGATGCATCCTTGACTCTGCTGGGCTTCATTTTCCCAGCCTGCCTGTTCCCCGGTCGTTACGGCACCGATGCAGCGCCACCCGCAGCGCTGGCCCGGGGCCCACGCCGCAGAGAACGAAGAATTTACCGCATCGTCACCCCGATGCGGAATAGTCGCCTCTTGTTCCCCCCCGGGCGTCTCCATGCCTCAAACAGGGCCCCGTTTCCCTTGGCAAATTTTTGCTCTCGTTTCCTCCGTTTGGCAGGGCCTGAAAGCGGAGCGGAGGCTCGGACCAGCGGCTTTTACTTCGGTCGCCGGGCCGTGACGCTCGCAATTGTGAGGCTCCGAGCACTTCACGCTCGGTCCCCGACGTCTTCCCCATAATCTGTGTCCATTTCGGACCTCAGTTCTCGACGGCGAGTCGCTGAAGCAAATTGGAGTAACCCTTGAACGATGGGGATGAAGCTCTCACGAAACCGCACACCCCCCTTGGTTCCTGCACTTCTCCTCGACTGTTCTGCCGCATCCCAGGCCGCAGACCGCCCAACTTCCCTGTCCTGTCCTATCCAATGGTATCCGCCGCAATTACAATCGATTACAGACGGAACCTTTCCTGTTAGGTTGTCTATCTACCTCGGTGTTCAGCCGCATAACCAGCTCGTAACCCAGTTGGCTACTGCTTTACCGAACGGCAAAAGAATTCCCTGCCTGTCAAGAAAGACACGCCACAAACAAGTAACGGTCAGTGGCAAGAAAATGCCAGACGAGGAACCCTCGAGGGCCGGGATATGAAAGCTCATCGCCGCCGCCCCCAAGCCAGAGCAGACAGAGAAGCGTGCTGGGATGAGACTGCATCTCCACGAGAAACTTTTATCCACCTCCACAGGTCTACAAAACCACCCCAGGTGGCAATTCGTAACATCGTTCCACTAATAGGTCGAGTTCGAGCATCCTTGCGCCCAGAATGAAAACGGAGTTCACGGACGATCCTCAGAGGCACCCACAGCTGTTGTCAGAGAAAGCAAAGCATTACCACAACGTCTCGCACAAATTATTATTTGACTGGAGATCATTGGCCTCGCATAGTGGGTCAACGTCTGTTGTCTGCCATGTGTTTTCAAGTCCGTCCAATTCCCTGAGGTGGACTCAGGCTCGAACATGTGGCTGTGACAACGCTGATCTGAACGCCATGCTGCTGGGTTTCAACCAAGCCTCATGAGGACTTCATTTGGCGACATGTTCGTGATATGCATGGGCAGCCTTTTGCGGACATTCCTCGATGGGTCATGGCCAATTCCACACTGACTGCATCACTGGCCGATGCCATTTCGCACAACCCCTTCGAGTCACTGGCGTTTTTATACCACCAGGAGACACGACAAGCCACATGATGCGGTGCTTCAGGTACCTGAATCATTGCACAATGGGTGGTGTGTGGCGCCAATTCACCAGACTGATTGGCCTCCTTTTGATCCTGGAAGGTCATGCTAGGATCAGCACACCGAGATTCCCATGGCCGGCTTAGAACAGAAGGCCAACTGCAATAGTATTTGCACAGCATGCCTTGTAGGAACCATATGAGTTGTGAATTACTCATGTTACTCAACCTCTGACCAACCAACAGAGGTCTTAGGCGATGGCATAGCTGGGGCCGTGTGCGCGATGCATAGGAGCGAACGTCTGGCATCCTAACGTGGCTATTTCATATACTTACCTAAGGCTATTCAAGTATTCTTAGCAAATCCTCATTAGTTTATCTTGACAATTTTATTTGAAATCAACATAAGGGTAGAAGAATATATCTAAGATAAAGACAGGTTCTCATGGAGTCTCAACCCTATGCCTGTTTAATTATTCCTTAGGATAGGATGTAAATGTGCGTCAAATAGGTGACTTGATATGCTGGTATCCAGTCCATGCCTAGACCATCGAACCGGGCTGCCATCGAGGATCTCATCAAACACCTCTCGTCTCAGGCCATGACAAGGCCGTCGGCGACCATTAAGACGGAACCCTCGCAAACCATGCCGCTCGGGAAGCCTATCTAGATGGCAATTTGAAAGAAAAAAATGGAACTTTTCATTGATGAAACTATGTTTGATCGCAAAAATTGCATACGTCTTCTACTTTCCAGCGAGTCAATTGGAGGAATTGACAATAAACAGCGGTTCTTTCCAGGATATCAGTCACTTGAGACGGTATAAGTGAACAACCTGGAAGGCAACATTCATTCATCATGACACTTCAGTGTCATTGAGTGAGTTTTGAAAGAACACTTTATGAAACCCCAAAATATACTCTTTTAACTAATTCGGTACTTAATTATTTTATCGTCCGGGGATAATTGCTGTCCTTTCGTCAATTGACCTCGAAAACCGACTCTCACTCATCGTGAAGCTGTGGCTGTGTGGCTTTTGTGTGGCTAGGGCTCCCCGCATATGGGCCGTGACAAGAACACTGTAAACACTGTCTCCCCACCAAAATTTTGGACTTTTTTCTATCGCCAACCTCCACCGCCCAGGTTATCGATCATCGAGATACCCGTCGCAGGAATAGTCGACAAACACTGAACTTTTTCTGCACTGCCCAATCACGAAGAAATCGGCAACCATGGGCGTCACCAACAAGCGAACCATCACCAAGACCCGGCGCAAGACCAGAGACGTCGACCAGGTCAAGGCCGACCTCCTCTCGCCCAAGCACCTCAAGCAGTTCATGGAGACCAAGGCCGCCGAGGACCTCCCTGGACTTGGCCGACACTACTGCACCGAGTGCTCCAAATGGTTCGAGACGGATGCTACGCTTGTTGCGCATCGCAAGGGAAAGCCTCACAAGCGAAGGTTTGTTGCCATTTTACTGCTTCTATTGGGGTATCTTTGCTAACACTATCCCTAGGCTCAAGCAAATCGCCGAAGGACCTTATACTCACAAGGACGCCGACGCTGCTGTAGGCCTTTGGACGGACAATGGCCGAAAGCGTACCGATCAGGACAACGACGTGTCCATGGATCCCTGAGATTCTTGTCCGAATTCGATGATATCCTCTTCAATGTGTAATCGGCATGCGCATTAAGCATGCACGGGTTTTCAGGCGTACTTGGGTTGTATTTGATTCAGCTGGGATGATATTCGGACGGCGTTGCGGACGGCAATCCTGGTATACGAGCGTGTGTTCGAGGCGAAAACTTCAACTTCACCTGACTCCCCTACCGCGCGCCCTGGCAAGCCCACTAGGCCGGCCTCGACCAACTCTGCGGGTAGATCTTCCCCTCGATGATGTTCCCCGACCAGGCGCTGAGGGAAGACGCGATTGACGGGGCTCTGGTGTGGTGAATCTGGACGACTTGGTGGTTGTCGGTGGGTTCTCGACAAAGGATGTATCCGTTGTCCTATCGAAGGGTTAGAATCTGGAAATGGGCTCGATATGGAGAGAACTTACATGAATGTCATGTCGGTGTCGGTCTCCGGTCGTGAGGGAGCCTCGGTTGGGGGCTCTTGTCTTGTCCTATCTCGACGGAATGACTCTGGGACGGGTCCCTGTGGGCAGTGTGAGCTCATATACCAGATACATAAACTCTATATAGCCCAGGCGCATTAGACCAATAGACCTACCTCTGGAAAGTCAACACAGAAGGCGTTCATGTTCAACCCATACATGAAACTCGCAAACGACTCGCTGAACCTCGCCAGACTCTCGTGCATAAGCTGAAAGTGCATCATGTTCGCCTCGAGGTCTGCCATGGCATCCGAAAGCTCGGCGAAAGCGGGCTCGAAGGCATTGAGCGGGAACGGGGCATCGCTTTCTCCTGCACCGCGGGCAGATTCTCGAAAGGATGAGCGCGACGATGGACGGAGCGGGGTGGTGGGACGCGAGGTATGGGAACGGGAGTTGGAGCGCTTGACGCTGGCGTCAAGAGGTGTGCCGGACATTTCGAAGTTTGTGTGTCCGTAAATATGAGCGATGTTGTGTATCGTTTCGTGAGCGCGATGATCGAAAGGCGGAGGGTCTGTTTCGTGCTTTGTGGTTGTCAAGTTGATTTGGGCTCAAAGTCAACAAATGGCGGCGGTTGTTGTGGCGTCCCCGCAGTCAAGGTGTGGCTGCCCAAAGTGGCTTTCCCCGCGGCGGGACCAATGCCGTTGAGCTGGTGTGATAGCATGCCGAGTACCTTTTTCATCATGACTCGTCTTTGCTGGCGATGGAGCCAGTTGAACCTCCAAATCGAGTTCTAAGCGGTATCTAATGTTGACCACTCATTCTTTGTTTGTTTATCTTTGGGCAATATGCCCATGTGGCTGACCTTGGTCCAATTTCATACTCGTCATGGTGTCGTGTGAGCTGTTCATACGTAGCTCAGGGGCTCACTTGACGACATACGATGAGGCTGAGCCGACGACACGACCTAATATTACGGGAGCAACTGACCAGGGCCAGCTGCCAACCGCTAATATATTTTCTGTATCATCATCATATGAGAGGCGCTTGGGCATCGCGTGTCATTCAAGGTTCTGTTTATTGAGTTGGTAGCGGATCTGTAGGGTAGTCAATGTTTCGTCAAATCTCACGGCAGTCCGGATCAGCGCTCAGCGGCCCGATTTAAGCCCTACGTATAGAATGAGCTTTGATTCGTAGAGCTAGGGCGGTTGGATCGTATTTACTCCGGTATATTTTGGGCCCGGTCGGTTTCGCTTTCATCCCTATGTCCTCGTGTCATCTATTTAGACATATACGCGGATGAAGCTCGGTCCAGATAGCTGTGTTTCCGGTTTGTATCAGAGGCAAAGAGAGTAGTTTCCTCTAAACACGACAATAAAATGAATGGAAATTAGATAAGCTGCTATGTAATATTTCGTTTAATCCTATGTCACATCCTAAAATTCTCATACAGTATCCTCTCAATTTAAGCTTGTCGTGTGCATGTCTTGCCTTGAACCGCGTGTCCGGGTACTCCGGGCACTAACAGAAACACACATCCAATACGTAACCCGTAAACTCCGCGGGGGCCGGTGTCTCTCAAGTCCCGCACGCACCCTCTCAGCAAAAAGAGCAGCAGCCTTTTTCTCCTCCCCTTGCGCTCGCACCATCTCATCTCACTGCTCGTGCTTATTTATATAGCCTTGCTCTGGCCTTTTCCCCTCGAGCCTCCTAGGGGAAACTGTCCTGCTGAAACCGCGAGCTCTGGACGTTTGGTGGAGCTGATCACAGGGGTTTCCTGCGCCGGTCAACGACGACACATCTTTCAGCCTTTTTTTGCGGCGTTGCATTACGCGCTCGCAAATCTTGGACAACCCTATCAGCGACATCTTACCTATGAGGCCTCAACTGAGACGGATCTTGTATTCAAATAGCTGCCGTCTCAGCTCTTGCCAACAGTTCCTACGCCCTTCCCAGGCGCTCTCATCCCCCAGTTTTGCGAGGCCTCCACTGGCCAGATCGTACACAACCTCTGCATCATTCAGGAGAGTCTCTGCTACGAGATACGAAAACCCAAGCAAGGCCTCACTTCTCGCCCCACCTGTCGCAACAAGTCTCAGCTACTCTGCGCGTGTCCGCATTGCTAGCCTAGCCTCTGCTCTTACCCTTCAGAGGTCTTATACGACTACCTCTAGCAGATCAACCTCAGATCCAACTAGGCGCCCACTTGAAGCAAGCTCTCTTTCTTCAGCTGTTGTAGCTGCGACTATACTTGCGGCAGTTCTTATTGCCTCGGTGTGGTCCACGACAGGCTCTACCAGCAACTCATATTCCCAAGAATTCGAAGAAGACATTGAAACCATGTCTACTCAAGTTCCCCCCGGTCGACCGGGAAACCTGACTCCTGAGCAAGAGGAGAAGCTCCGCAAACTATGGGCTGCCATCTTCCAGCTTACCGGTGTGGCCGACGACGACAACACTGGCGCTGATCTTCTCTCCCCTAAGGACCCAGAGGAGGCTACCCCTGCGGGTGGTGAGAAGAAAAAGCGATTTGGCGTTTTCCGAAAGGGCAAGTCTGGCACTTCAACTCCCACAGAGGCTCCCGTCGAGGAGGACAAGTATGGTCAGACGAAGCACTTCTACGACACCCTGGCCAACGAGACCCCTGAGTCCATCCACCACACCATCTGGAGCATGGTGAAGCACGATCACCCTGACGCTCTCGTCCTGCGCTTTCTCCGCGCGCGAAAATGGGACGTGGAGAAGGCTCTAGTGATGCTGGTATCGACCATGAACTGGAGGCACAACGACATGCGCGTGGATGACGACATCATGAAGAATGGCGATGCCCTTGCTATTGAAGATGAAAAGAATGCCGACTCCCCTACCAAGCAGGTGAGCGCCGACGTCATGGCTCAGCTCCGAATGGGCAAGAGTTTCCTGCATGGCACCGACAAGAATGGTCGGCCTATTTGCGTTGTTCGAGTTCGCCTTCACAAGATTGGTGCGGAGTGCGAGCAAAGTCTGGAGAGGTATACAGTCTATATCATTGAGACTGCTCGTATGGTCCTTGAGCCCCCAGTTGATACTGCTGTAAGTGAATCCCTGGGGATATTGATAATTACGATACTAACTGATCACTCCAGTGTGTCATCTTCGATATGACGGGCTTCTCCATGGCTAACATGGACTACGCCCCTGTCAAGTTCATGATCAAGTGCTTCGAGGCCAACTACCCCGAATCTCTCGGTGCTGTCCTGGTGCACCGCGCCCCCTGGCTGTTTCAAGGTATGTGAACTGGATTTTACCAACATCGGATTGCAACTGACAAGACAAAAGGCATCTGGAAGGTCATCCGTGGCTGGCTGGACCCTGTCGTTGCGTCCAAGGTTCACTTCACCAACAACCGCGCCGAGCTCGAGGAGTTCATCGCCCCAGACCACCTTATCAAGGAGCTCGATGGCGATGAGGACTGGGAGTACAAGTACATCGAGCCCGTCGCTGGCGAGAACGACAAGATGAAAGACACCGTGACCCGGGATCGCCTGCTCGCTGAGCGCGCCGAGCAGGTCAAGCAGTTTGAGCATGCGACCCGTGAATGGATCCGCCACCCTGACGGCGAGAAGAGCGCCGAGATCAAGGCAGAGCGCGAGAGGATCTCTAAGTCTCTGAGGGAGGGATACTGGACCCTGGACCCCTACATCCGGGCGAGGACGCTCTACGACAGACAGGGCTCTCTCCAGAGCGGAGGCAAGACCAGCTGGTACTCGCCTGTTCCCCCGGCGGCTGGCACTTCTGCTGCCACCGCCGCTGATGATGTAGACTAGATGTGAGGGATGGTTAGAAAAAAACAAAGGGCGTCTTCCCGGTACACGATTTCTCAGTCAGCTCTTGGCTGACCACTCTTGGCCTAACTTCAGTTGGGTTTGACCTATTGCTTTAGGGTTATAGAGCATGATGCATAATAATAACATTATTGTTGATTAGGTTATGATTAATCACTGTGTAGGCTGTGGAACCCAGCTATTTGGCATCACAATGAGGCTCGATCAGTGAATATGACATCCTCCAATTGAAAGTACATCTCAAGTCACTTCATTTGCACGCCAAAACTTGATAAAGTCCTCTTCAATCAGGTGTTGGGTTGTCATTCTTTGCCGGGGCACTTGATATGAGAGATACTTACGTGTCAAGTGGGTGCATTAAATCCTGTTTCCTGAATAAAGTGAGATTCAGGCAAGACACGAAAACAGTGAGGTAATAAGAACAGAGTTGGTGATCATCATTGTATTTAAGTCGTGGCATCTGATTCTAGCTAGCAACTGGATAGTGAAACCAGAAGCTCTCGCCGTGGAACACTGTCAAGGCTGTCATCATCAATGATGCGTTGCCTTTACGCTATACAGCATTGCCGGCTCAAATCCTGGACTTGATCTCCTCGTAGTACGCCTTGAGCGAGTCCATGTCGGGTGACTGGGTAGGCCATCCGACGCCGAGACCCTCCTTCTCGTTGGGCTTGGGGATCTAAAGGCATGTTAGTGGCGGGATCTGAGGGATGGGGGTACGGAATTCGTGTTACCATGTGGAAGTGAACCTGTAATGGCCATTAGTATTTGAAATAGAAGGCAAATATGAGAAGGGTAGACTTACGTGCTTGACCTCCTGGTGGGCGATGGCGCCGTTGTTCTGAAGGATGTTGTAGTCGGTGGCACCAGTTGCGTTGACAATCTTCTTCAGAGTGGGCTGTTTATGATCATCAGCGCCTCATTCTCTTGCCGTGGGAGAACAATTGAGCTTACCAGGACCTCGGCAAGGTGGTCATCGGGAATGTCGGCCAGCTTTTCGCCGTGGAACTTGGGGATGACGAGCTACAAGATGTCAGTCGGGTCAAGTGAGGTTGGGCACTGAGCATACAGCGTGACCCTTGCTGAGGGGGCCAATGTCGAGGAAAGCGAGCGTCTTGTCGCTCTCAAAGAGCTTGAAGCAAGGGATTTCACCTAAAATTGAAAAACGGCGGTTAGTCAAGGGATTGGAACCGTGGTGATGGTGACAAGAAGGATAGATGATGAACACCCTCAACATACTCTCCCCTCAACAGCTCCCCGCACCCGCACTCTCTCGGCTTCACTCTCCGACTCTCCAATTCTTCTTACCCTTGATGATGCGGCAGAAGATGCAACCGGCGGCGGAGGCCATTTTGTATGATAGAAATTGCTCGAACGTTGAGAAAGGTGGGAGAAAGAGGGGAGAAAGAAGCGTCACCAGAGAAGGGAGAAGCTTCAAGTACCTTGTGAATGGATTGAGTGAGTCGGTTAACAGCTGCTGACATAGGTGCACCATGAGAGGGGTTGTTGCGGTGGGGCATGCTGCAGAGGGGTTATAGTTCAAATTAACACAGCTTTCTGTCGGAGTGGGACCTTCCATCGAACTCACCTCTTGCCTTTTACCAGATGTGACCGTGGAATGGCCCAACAGACTCCATTCAAACAATCTTTGGAAACATTCGTCTGGAGACTCCAGATTCGAATTTTTGCTTTTTGCATTTTTGATGATGCTAAATGATACTACTATGTAGAGGGAGTATCGTCAACTCTTTTTTACATTTTTAAGATGCGTTTTGGTCATTCTTTTTGATGTTTTAGTTGTCAACATTCAGTCATGCCATGTGGCTGCCACACCAAAAGTGAGGCTTTTCGTACGTCATCATGTGGCGGGGTCCATCCCACCTGAGCCCCTCCAAACTTGAGCCTGAGCTTGACTTGCATGGCAATGCTGTGCCGAGCCATCCATGATCCATCGCTCTTCTCGTCGCCCACTTTCAGGCTTCCATTTTGTTACCTTATGATCGCCTCCTGCCCACCTCATACTTCCAAAGCTTGGCTCGAAAAATACGAGGATACCCTTTCGCGCGTGACTCTTTTTTTGCCCTCAACCTGTTTAAGATTGCCTCTGGTGCCTGATCCACGAGATACTCTCTACAACTTCGACTTTGCGACAGAAGCGAATAACCTCTACAAAACAAGGCTCTCTATACACTCTTGAAAAATGCCCGAATTCGTCAGCACGCCTCTCTTTGGCGGCGCAATCGTTGTCGACCTGCCCTCCAACTTTGCCGACGTCAGGTTCGTGCTCCCTCGTCTTTGCGCCCAAGTTTGCGTCTGATTCTGATGGCTCTTAGCAAATTGCGACAGGTTCCCGACAACCAGGAGGTCTGGATCGACCAAGATGGTTTCACTAGCATCATCTTTGACATCACTGAGCGCGTTGGTAGCTCTGGCTCTGGTCCCGAGGTTGACGGTCGTGCCATGACTACGCATTTGGAGGATATGGTCGGCTCTGACATTAACACCGTCAAGATCTGGAACACGGCCGAGACTGAGTTCTCGAGACTCGAGTACGCTCTTCTTACACAAGCTTTAAGGGCCAACTTGCTAACTCCCCTCCAGAGAAGGCACTCCCGCCTACACCCTCATCTCGACACAGACCCCCCACGTCAACCAGTCTCGCGACACGACCTCGGCGCCCGACTTTACCGCCATCATCCTGACGCTCCTGCGACTCGAGAAGCAAAAGACGGACATCCTCATCACCATCAACGTGCCCCACATCAAGGGCGAGTACGACGAAGACGAGGTCGACCTGGAGCTAGGCCGTCAGGGCAAGCTCATCGGCGACGCCGTCGAGTACTCGGCCCGTATCTGGTCGACGTTCAAGATTAAGGATTGGGGTCTGTTTGGTGAGTCTTAAGAAGATGGAATATGATTAGGAATTGTGGAATAGACGGTTGGGAATAGGAGGGTGGAAGAGTTGGATATCCTGGGATGACTATCACGACTGATGACATCTTTTAACTTTGGACGGATCAGATAAATCAATGTGGACGTCTGTATGGGCAAGATGCTGGCTTAGCTAGCCATGAATATATTTTTCTTTAAGGGTCTTGGAAGGCCGTACGAGTCTTGTGTATCATGTTTCTATTTCTCGGGAATTGGTGTTCCAACAGTTGCAACAGAGAAGCATGCTGCAGGGTACCACTCATGTGCATGAAGAAGAGATAACAGCACAAAAGCATCATCAGCGCAAACTTCACAAAGATATAGAAAGATGAAACAAGCTAAGAAAAACATGGTTTCTATCATCATTCCAGTATAATCAAGTCCTAATCTTGAAGTCATAAGTTGAACTCATACCATATGCCAAACTGGGTATCTCATGCCCTCTATTACTTTTCCTCAATGGTCAAATCAACCATCTTCTCAAGAACACCATCCATGCCCTTATTACCCCCTTTACTCCCCGTCTTACCACCACCCTGCTTTGCCCACTTCTCCGCAATGAGCTTCATCACCACCTTCTGCGGACTCCCAGGGTTCTCCTCCCTGACCACCGCCATCTGCTCCCTGACAAAGATCTGATACTTGCTCGGACCTCCGGTGGCACCTCCTCCCCTCGGTGTTGGCTTCGTTTGCTTTAGTAGGCCCTTGCAGCTGCCGCACCGATGTCGTTGTGGGTCGATGCTCTTGGAGTGTCTCTTGAACTCTGTCCCGCAAGCTGAGCACTCCCACACGTACTTGAAGTCGATGTCGTAGCTGTGCTTGGTCGTAACTTCGATGCCACGATCGCCGAATTTGGCTGAGCACCTTGCCGCCCACGCCTTGAACTCGCGGCCGTGAGGGTTCGTCGTTATACCGCTGATCATGAAGTTGGCCAGATGGCAGAACTCGTGAGCCATCACGTTCAGCAGCCGGTGCTCGTCGTCAATAACCTTCTCAGCGAGCTCGATCGACGCATGGTGATTGTACGTCACCGAAAGCTGAGCACCGTCCGTCTTACGCGTAGTTCGGATTGTTTCGCGACGCCAACTAGCACGGCCAGCTGTGGTGTTGAGTGTCTTTGTCCAGACAAGCTTGACACCACCCGTAGACTCGGCAAGTTTGGCAATCTCACCCTGAGTGATCTCGCGGTCGAGCTCGGCGAGGAAGCTCTCAGCCAGAGCATGCTTTCTCGCGGCAAATGCCTTCTTGGTCTCCTTCTTTGGATCTTTCTTCGGGCTCACCTTGCTTGGACTCTTTGTTACCGGTGGAAGCATGAGTTTGCGTGGTGAGTGATGATCGTTCCACTCATTCACCACATCCTGGTTCCAAAAGGCGTCCATGCTGGGCCTGTGAGGAGTCTTGGGAATCTGAACCTTCTTGCTCGGAGACATGAGCCCCTTGGGCTTCGAGGTTTTCGGCGGCGTACTGGGAGGTGTGGTGAACTGATCCCTCTTTGACGATTTGCCCTCCTCATCGGAAAAGTCTTGTAGCTGAAGTCGAAGTTTTGACAGCGTGTCGGCAAGGTCTGATGCGGTTGTCGTGTCTTGTGAACCCCCTCGTTGCTTGCTTTGGCTCGTCTTCCGAGATTGAGCAACCTCCTTACTCGATGCTTTCTCCTTCGAGGTACCTTGGCTCGTCCTGGCCTTGGGCTTTAGAGAAGGGGCATTCTTTATCAAAGAAGCATTATCTTTTGCGCCAGCAGTTCCCTTAGATCGGACCTTGACTGATCTCACAGGTTTCGTCCGAGCTGGCTGATCAGGGGAATCGTTCAACCAGTTCAGCTCAGAGGCAGAGTCAGAAGACTCTTCGCCTGCAGTTTGATACACGCTCGGATCTTCAGCCTCGCTCTCTTCCCGGTTCACCTCGGTGTCTGTCCCACTATCAATCTCCCTTGCAAACATCAAGGCCCTCGACTTGCTTTCCTGTCTGGCCCTGGGCACTCGCTTCTCTGTTTCCTGACTTGGCGCTGTCACCGCGCCTGCCTTGGTCTTCTGAAGTCGTCGCACCCTCGTGAGCAATGTCTCTTCCTCCTGCGAGTCGCTGTCCTCGTCGGAGTCCTCAATGGTCGGTTGCCGCCTCCTCGGCCGTTGAACATGGGAGCGGGGCAGGTCATCTTCGGATTCGGAGTCTGAGGCGGAACCAGTCTCAGGTGGGGGTGAAATCGACTCGCTTGGTGTTGTCTTTCGTGATGTCCGACCTGTTGCCCCCGATCCTCTTGATCTACCCTCTTGGGAGCTCTCATGTTCCTCCGAGTTCCATCGTTGGAAGAGCGGGTTGGCTGTGGCCTTGCTGGGTTCTCCGAGGCGACGTACTCGACGAGTTTCAGACTTGGCTGTGGGGTTTGAGGCGACAGGCTTGGTTGATGTGCTCGTGGTGTTAAATGATGTTCTGGTTGCTCTGGCACCTTGCTTCCGGATCAGAGTCTTCAGGTCGGGGAGGTCATCGTCGCTAGAGGGACAGATATCGGCGAGCCGAGCCATGGTGGTGGGGTGAAGAGTAAGATCGGGAGTGAGAAAAGCTGAAGCTTTCAGCTTGCTACGACAGCGGCTCTGCCAAAGGTGGGATCGTCTCTGGCATGTAGATAACGCTTCTGGTTAGACAATGCTGAAATAAGCACGTGGTGGCCTAGAGACGAGGATCTAGCCTGGCATGGATTTGGAAAACTGTGTAGGTTGGAGAAGAAACTTGAATTGTTACGTGATCTACATGGTTGGCGTGAAGCATCCACGAGTAGCGGGTATCGTTGTCAGAGCAACTGCCCCGAATTGGAATGCTGCATCGCGGAGTCACGTGGTTGGCATTGGAATGATTGATGCACCACACCAAGAGACGGGCTTTGTGCAGGCTACCAATTTGCAACGGGAATGGCAATAAATGTATCTGAAATAGGCATGCCTTACCTATTAATAGACCGGCAGCGATTACCCCTGAGCCCTTCATTACCAAGCAAGACTCGTGATTCTCGAACACGAGGCCAAGGCTTGTGGGGAGAGTCAAAGCCTCTCATTAGCAAACAGCAACCTCAGGGCAATAATTAATGTCTCGGCGTGAACCTGCATATGTTGTAAAGGCTGTGACTAAGACAAATTCGGGATTAAGCATCCCTTTATTTTGAGAAGTTACACGTCAAGAGCAGGTATTTAATACACGAAACTGGGTTGTTTGGTTGACGATTGAGACTATCACCGGCAACTCCTCATCATTCTATGTCCATTATCATCACATAATAGGTAGAGATTATGTAGATTTTCCTCTCAGGGTTTACTAAAACTCTATAAAGAGTATAAACCCATGAGCTGCGAGTTAGGGTCTAGTGTAGATGAGTTGTGAATCAGTGTCGGGTAGGCAAGCTAGGATGCCGGACTATTGGCCTGCCCTTTTTAATACCAGGACTTTATGAGTATGTAGGGTTAGTTACAGATATACGACCCCAAGAGAGTATTTTTGGTAACTTGAGGACTATCCTTCGCCAGAAGTAGAACTACCCGATGCTTGTTGTATGCCGAAAGATCCTCCTGAACAGCTAACGCACGCAATGGGATGACATTGAGGCCACGCATACACCTCCCACAGATACTCGCCTTTGTGTTCAACTATTTCGAAACGTCTCAGATTTCACGGATAGGCACGCACAGCCAACAGACGGATCGCAATCCATGACGTAGAAGATTACCAAGCTCATCCACACAGGGCTCGCTCGAGACATTGCGGCCATGGGTCTGGAAAATGAGCCGAAGCATGCAAGGCAGGGCTAACCAAAGACAAGGACGCTTCTCGCTGCCGTGGCTCTGGCCGCTCGCCAGCCCGCGTCGTCTCCATCCTTCGGACCTTTGAGGCGAGTGGGAACAGGGGAAAAGGAGGTGACCACTTTTGGAGAGGAGAGGACCCGCCAGGCCTAGCAAACGGCCACATCAGTTTAGCCAACGAGAGAGGACCGGCCCCCCGACTGGTGATCGACCATCGCTCGATCTCTGCTGGTACTTGCGAGGTACAGGCGGGCCAGGCATGCAAGAGAGTGTGCTGGTGCCTTTGTGGGACTGAGGATTTCTGCTGATGTCTCCATATGCCCTCTCCAACTCCTCTCTCACCATCGAATTTGAAGCAATATTGTCATCATTCTTCTTCATCTTCGACCCCAGTTCCCGCGCGAACCGAACAAGTCTGACCCAACAAGCCCCGTCCGTTGCAAGTAAACGGGTGGCGGAACGCCAGACCTATTTGACACGCTGTGGGACATTTGAAGCTCGACTCGAGATGGATGCCGAACTGAACTTATCATAAAAAGCATGGCCATGCTAGCGCTGTGGATACGAGATCACAGCATGGCCAGATTGGGACTGGGGAGGTTGGACGAACCAAAACTCAATAGATAACGTTAGACCCGTTGAGAGTAAGGAAAATAAAAATAAAAATTGAAAGAAAACCTCGGACCTCTCTGCCGAGTTGGAATTTGGGATCGAGAATCGCTGTGGGATCGTGTGTAAAAAATGACCAGGGGGTAACGTTATGTACCCACGTAGCCCTGTCGAGAAACTAAGAGAGGCGCATTGATGGGCCGCGTCGAGCGTCGTCATCAGCTGTAATTGTGCTGATGATGGCGGGAGGGAAGAGTGCAAGCCAAAATGCAGCCCAATTTCGTGATGGAACTGTCGGAGAGGAGAGACAGCAGCGGGTGGCTTTGCTTTGGATCCTTGCCCAGCATCACCGCATTTTCCTCACTGCTTCCTTGCATAGGCATGTTTCCTTCTTCTGGCCTCTGCCTCGTCTGTCGTCTGTCGTCTCTCTAGGTCTCACGAGCGAGCGTGGCGATGCAGAATGCATGTTCGTGTTCCTGCATGATGGAGCCCATCCTCCTAATCCATCCATCCAGCCATCTTCTTTTGAACCAAACGCCAACCCCTCAACAATCGAGATTTCATCTCAAGGCTGAAACAAATGCCATAAGTCTGGGCATCTGTGTAATTCCCAAGACTGGAGAAACCCAGTCCAAGGACCCAGGTTCCCGTTTTTTTTTTTTTTTTTCCATTGGGAGGGATGAAAGGGGCATGATGCTGAGTTTGTGAGTTTGCGAGTTCTCCACCACCACCACACGGAATACCTCAGGGGTACATACATATCTCCAGAGGGCAAGCAAGGACAAGGCCATCATTCAATTTCACGGAGTCAGCGGAGGTTGGCAAAAAAGCACAGAACAGCACACCCCGGAAGCCTCGCGGATGTGGCCGTAGCCGTGAAAACGGGAGCCAGCAGCCCAGCCTGTGCAGCACTGCAAGGCAGGGCCTCGAAACACACGTGTAATTCAACGTCTTGCTTGTAACCTACACCAGACACACACCGATGATAGCTCCGTGCATACAACCATGCCCTGTGCCCTGATATGGTTCAAAACCAAGCAGGTTTGAATGTCGAACCGGTTTATGGCTGCTCATCTGTAACCCTCGCGTCAGTCTCGTGCACCACACCAGGGCCAGCCCCTGACGACAATTGCAGAAGCCTGCGATTGAGCTTGCTCACTCGCAAACACCTGCAGCTCTGCTCTGTTAACGACACAAAAGACAGAAATCGTCCGGATGCGCCGTTCAGGGGCGTCTTTGCCCCAGTGGAGGCTTCCAGAGGCTCCAGCAAAGGAAGCACGCTCCGCTCCAATGATGACGCGTGGCTGGCCATTTCTGAACGGTACTCGAGGTATACTTGAAGCACGAAGGTTCCGGAGGCCCTATCTCACTCTGTGGAGTCCTGCTTCAGCCATTTCAGTGGAAGATTTCAGCAGGACAAGGGCCAGCTGAGAGCAGATGATGTAGCCACCAAGTACTGGCGGGACTCGCACACCAAGCACCATGGCCCGAAGAGCCCGCAGTGTCCGCCTCTAAAAATGACCAACCAACCCCCTAAAAACTGGTTCTCAGTCTCCCGCTGACCAATCGAGGCTCGTATCCCCTGGCACCCCCGGTCGACGCCCCTGGCTTGCGCTGCGACTGGCGGGCGCGTTTAGGGGCGATGGACCTCTGGGATCCAGAGATGGGATGGATGGGGGGGATGGGAAAGCAAGGAACGAGGAGCTGACAACCTGGAAACCATCCGGGCGATCCACTGTTTGGACAACGCATCGATGATGGAGGGAGGGAAGTATGAAAAGAAGGAGGAGTGAGAGACGGGATGAGGATGGAATGTTTTTGGTTTCCCCAGCACACGCGGGGAGAAACAACAACAACAAGAGACAATTAGCGAATGAGGGAGTGCGAAGAAACGAGGGGGAGGACGAGCGAAAGAAGAAGGAGGGAGCAGTTGCAATGGATTGATTGATTGAAGGGAGGGAGGGAGGCCAAAGAGAGGCCGGCAGTGTTAGAGGAGCTGGTCGATCGTGCGGTACCTGGTACTTTGACATGATTTACGATAAGGACAGGCGAGGGCTTGCTACAGTGGGTGACGCCCGCTAAGCTTTAAGCTCACAGCGGCAAGCCCGCTGAAACTCAACGACGACACTTCGGTTATCGTCCTCGAATGATATCAATTTTACCTGATTCTGAGTCTCAATCCGAGTCAAATTGAGCATGACTTTCCTCTGACATTTTATCCGAGAATTTAACAAGAATATCCCAGCTTTGACCAATACATTTCCAAGATTCGCTGCGATAACTGAGGTGCTGCCCCGGCACAAGTCCTTAGTACAGCTCCTCCTAACACCACTTATCCCCGGAAGGCAGTCGCTCTATCCGTATCCTGCCCAGGTCAATCTCCTGCGCCCCCTGTTCCTTGCGCACACGCCCCCACATCGTCACGCCCCGAAACTCGCCCTGGATAACCCGGCGCCGAGACAAGCAGCGTTTCCCTCCCTCCCCGTGCTTGCTGAAAGGTCAAACCACCAAAAACCACCCTCGCTCAACTTCCCCTTTGCTGTTCTTGCATTTAGCATCGCCGACACTCTTTTTACGGCTTCATCAGCTCTTTTTTCCTAGTCTCGCCATTTCGCGACGACATCTCCCCCCTTTCCTCCCTCGAATCGGTGCTTCACGCTCGCTCTCCAGCTGCGACGTGATCGGTCCAACCCCCTTCGATTCGAGACACTACATACCATCGCTTGGCACTGCCTGCCACAACCCACTGCCCGTTCGGCCTTTGACAACATCTCTGCATCCAACCCAACGTCTTGCTGTGCCGGCCACGCTCGTTGCTTCCTCATCCGATCTGGTTCCTCAGTTACCTCGCTCGTTATCCCCATGTGTACCTCGAGGTGAGTTTTGCGTGGTCGATTGTGCTTGCGGTTGCACCTTGTGCCTGCGTCTCCCATACATCATCTACCCACATGAGGCTCTGGTTGCCTCTAGCTGCTTGCCCTCTCTGCCTCTTTTCGCGCATGGCTTGCACCCGAATTTCTCGACAATGCTAACCTGCTCTTTTCGCGCCCTGTAGATAAAACAATTGAATCAACATGTCGGGATACCCAGGCGGTGGTCACCACGACCAGTATGACGACGGCTATGGCCGTCAGCCTCAGGGTGGGAATCAACAAGGTGGAAACACTGATTCCTACTACCAAGACGATCAGTATTATGACCAGGGTTACGACAACCACGGTCGCAATGAGGGCTACTATGATGAATCGTAAGGCTGCCGCCTTCTGGCCGAATTGAGTTTGCATTTCTTGCTAACGGTTCTGCAGTGGCTACTACAACGCCGATCCCAACAACCCCTACCACCAGGATGGAGGCTACTACGATGGCCACGACCAGTACCAGGATGACTACTATGGCAATGGCCAAGGCCAGGGCGGATACTACGACCAGGACTACGATCGGGGCTACAACGGCCAGGGTGGCCGCCATGGCTCTGAGGAGGATTCCGAGACCTTTAGTGACTTTACCATGAGATCCGACATGGCCCGCGCTGCTGATATGGATTACTATGGTCGAGGCGATGAGAATTATAACGGTTATAGCGACGGCCAACGTGGCTACCGACCTCCTTCGTCGCAAGTCTCCTATGGTGGCAACCGTTCTTCCGGTGCCTCTACCCCCAACTATGGAATGGATTACGGAAATGTCCTTCCTGCTGGTCAACGCTCCCGAGAGCCCTATCCCGCCTGGACCTCCGACGCTCAGATCCCATTGTCCAAGGAAGAAGTGGAGGACATTTTTCTCGACTTGACCTCCAAGTTCGGTTTCCAGAGGGACAGCATGCGCAACATGTACGACCACTTCATGATTCTCCTCGACTCGCGAGCCTCCCGCATGACCCCCAACCAGGCGCTTCTTTCGCTCCACGCCGATTACATTGGTGGTGACAATGCCAACTATCGCAAGTGGTACTTTGCTGCTCACCTCGATCTTGATGACGCTGTTGGTTTTGCCAACGCCAAGGGGCTTAATCTGAAGCGCAAGGGCAAGAAGAAGAAGAAGGATGCCGCTGCCAACGAGGCCGAGACCCTGCAGGACCTGGAGGGCGACGACAGTCTTGAGGCTGCAGAGTATCGCTGGAAGACTCGCATGAACCGCATGTCTCAGCACGACCGTGTTCGCCAGATCGCCCTGTACCTGCTGTGCTGGGGTGAGGCCAACCAGGTTCGATTCATGCCTGAGTGTCTGTGCTTCATTTTCAAGTGCGCCGACGATTACCTCAACTCCCCTGCGTGCCAGGCTCTCGTTGAACCGGTTGAGGAGTTCACCTATCTTAACAACGTTATCACTCCCCTTTACCAGTACCTTCGAGACCAGGGTTACGAGATTCTCGATGGCGTTTACGTTCGTCGCGAGCGTGACCACAAGAACATTATCGGTTACGATGACTGCAATCAGCTCTTCTGGTATCCCGAGGGAATTGACCGCATCGTCCTGCAAGATAAGAGCAAGCTGATCGATGTGCCCCCCGCCGAGCGATACATGAAACTGAAGGACGTCCACTGGAAGAAGTGCTTCTTCAAGACCTACAAGGAGTCTCGCTCATGGTTCCATTTGATCGTCAACTTCAACCGTATCTGGATTATTCATTTGACCATGTTCTGGTTCTACACTTCCCACAACGCCCCGACCCTCCTCGTCAAGGACTATGAGCAGCAGGTCAACCAGTCTCCGCCCACAAGCAAGGCATTCTCTATCGTTGGTTTTGGTGGTGCGATTGCTTCTCTCATCCAGCTTATCGCGACAATTGCTGAATGGGCTTACGTTCCTCGACGCTGGGCTGGTGCTCAGCACTTGATGAAGCGATTCTTCTTCATCCTCCTGGTCTTTATCCTGAACGTCGCTCCCGGTGTTCTTGTGTTTGGGTTCTCGAGCTTGCTCAAGGAGAGTATCCTCAAGATTGTTGGTATTGTTCACTTTATCATCGCCGTCATCACGTTCATCTTCTTCTCCATCATGCCTCTCGGTGGACTGTTCGGCAGCTACATGAGCACGAAGACTCGTCGCTATGTAGCTAGTCAGACGTTCACTGCTAGTTGGCCTGTGTTGAAGGGAAATGACATGGCCATGTCTTACGGATTGTGGGCTGTCGTCTTCGGTATCAAGATGGGTGTCTCGTACACTTATCTGATTCTATCTTTCCGTGATCCTGTCCGATACCTGGCCATCATGAACGTCGACAGCTGCCTGGGCGACAACCTGCTATTGCAGGGAGAACTTTGCAAGTGGCATCCCACAATTGTCTTGGCTCTGATGGCTTTCACCGACGTCATCTTCTTCTTCCTCGATACCTATCTGTGGTATGTGTTGCTGAACACGCTCATGTCGGTTGCCCGATCTTTCTACATTGGTTCTTCCATCTGGACTCCCTGGAGAAACATCTTCTCTCGCCTGCCCAAGCGTATTTACTCTAAGGTCCTCGCCACGACCGACATGGAGATCAAGTACAAGCCTAAGGTTCTCATCTCGCAGATCTGGAACGCTATTGTCATCTCCATGTACCGCGAGCATCTCTTGGCCATCGACCACGTTCAGAAGCTGCTCTACCACCAGGTTCCTTCAGAGCAGGAGGGCAAGCGAACTCTCCGTGCTCCCACCTTCTTCGTGTCGCAGGAAGATCACTCCTTCAAGACCGAGTTCTTCCCCAGCTACAGCGAAGCTGAGCGCCGAATTTCCTTCTTCGCCCAGTCTCTGTCCACTCCCATGCCGGAGCCCGTTCCAGTTGACAACATGCCGACCTTCACTGTCATGATTCCCCACTACAGCGAGAAGATTCTGTTGTCGCTCCGTGAGATTATTCGTGAGGACGAGCCCTACTCTCGTGTCACCCTTCTCGAGTACCTCAAGCAGCTTCACCCTCACGAGTGGGATTGCTTTGTCAAGGACACCAAGATTCTTGCCGACGAGACCTCGCAGTACAACGGCGACGAGAACGACAAGGGCGAGAAGGACACCGCCAAGAGCAAGATTGACGACCTTCCCTTTTACTGTATCGGTTTCAAGTCTTCGGCTCCCGAGTACACTCTCCGTACCCGTATCTGGGCCTCTCTCCGTTTCCAGACTCTGTACCGTACCATCTCTGGTTTCATGAACTATAGCCGTGCCATCAAGCTTCTCTACCGCGTTGAGAACCCCGAGGTTGTTCAGATGTTCGGAGGCAACACCGATAAGCTTGAGCGTGAGCTCGAGCGCATGGCCCGTCGCAAGTTCAAGATCGTCGTCTCTATGCAGCGATACTCCAAGTTCAAGAAGGAGGAAATGGAGAACGCCGAATTCCTTCTCCGCGCTTACCCCGACCTTCAGATTGCCTACCTGGACGAGGAGGCCCCGACTGCCGAAGGCGAAGAGCCCAAGCTCTACTCCGTTCTGGTTGATGGTCACTCTGAAATCATGGAGAACGGCATGCGTCGACCCAAGTTCCGTGTTCAGCTCTCTGGTAACCCCATTCTCGGTGACGGAAAATCCGACAACCAGAACCACTCTATCATCTTCTACCGTGGAGAGTACATCCAGCTTATCGACGCCAACCAGGACAACTATCTCGAGGAGTGTCTCAAGATTCGCAGTGTTCTCGCCGAATTCGAGGAGATGAAGACCGACAATGTTTCCCCTTATACCCCTGGTGTCAAGAACGAAGTCCGATCTCCCGTTGCTATCCTTGGTGCTCGCGAGTACATTTTCTCGGAGAACATTGGTATTCTTGGTGACATTGCTGCCGGAAAGGAACAGACATTCGGTACCCTCTTTGCTCGAACCATGGCTCAGATTGGTGGCAAGCTGCACTACGGACATCCCGATTTCCTCAATGGTGTTTTCATGACTACGCGTGGTGGTGTGTCCAAGGCTCAGAAGGGTCTGCATCTGAACGAGGATATTTACGCCGGTATGACAGCCCTTCTCCGCGGTGGACGTATCAAGCAATGCGAGTACTTCCAGTGTGGTAAGGGTCGTGATTTGGGTTTCGGTTCGGTCCTCAACTTCACAACCAAGATTGGTACTGGTATGGGTGAACAGTTCTTGTCTCGCGAGTACTATTACCTCGGCACTCAGCTTCCTCTGGATCGTTTCCTCTCTTTCTACTACGCCCATCCTGGTTTCCATTTGAACAACATGTTCATCATGTTCTCGGTTCAGATGTTTATGATTACTCTTGTCAACCTGGGAGCCCTCCGCCACGAGACCATTCCTTGCAAATACAACCGAGACGTGCCCATTACCGACCCTCTCTTCCCCACTGGTTGTGCCAACACTGATGCGCTCACGGACTGGATCTATCGTTGCGTTGTCTCGATTCTTTTCGTCCTGATTCTCTCCTTCATCCCGCTTATCGTCCAGGAGTGCATGGAACGTGGTGCCTGGCGCGCTGCTCTCCGTCTTACCAAGCAGTTCTCGTCGCTCTCTCTCATGTTCGAAGTTTTCGTCTGTCAGATCTACGCGAACTCTGTGCAGCAGAACGTTTCGTTTGGTGGTGCGCGATACATTGGTACCGGTCGTGGTTTCGCCACAGCTCGAATTCCCTTTGGCGTCCTGTACTCTCGATTCGCGGGTCCTGCTATCTACTTTGGAGCCCGACTTCTAATGATGCTTCTCTTTGCGACACTTACAGTCTGGAAGGGTGTTCTCATCTACTTCTGGCTCACTCTGCTGGCCCTGACCATCTCGCCGTTCCTGTACAACCCTCATCAGTTTGCCTGGAACGATTTCTTCATCGACTACCGAGACTACCTCCGCTGGCTCTCACGTGGTAACTCGCGAAGCCATGCCTCGTCCTGGATCTCTTACTGCCGACTTTCGCGAACTCGCATTACGGGTTACAAGCGCAAGACCCTGGGCGACCCCTCAGCCAAGATGTCGGCTGATGTCCCACGAGCTCCGCTTGCTAACATCTTCTTCAGCGAGATCTTTTCGCCCCTGATGCTGGCTGTTGTGACGACTCTTCCTTATCTCTTCATCAACGCCCAGACTGGTGTTGTGGCGAGGATCCAGCCTGATGATGTTAAGACGAAGATCCAGCCGACTGACTCGCTCATTCGACTGCTCATCATCTCGTTCGCTCCCATTGGTGTCAACGCCGGTGTCCTTGCCGCTATGTTCGGTATGGCCTGCTGTATGGGACCAGTGCTTAGTATGTGCTGCAAGAAGTTTGGCAGTGTCCTTGCTGGTATTGCGCACGCCACCTCAGTCATCTTCCTCCTCATCTCTTTCCTGGGCATGTTCGTCCTTGAGGGCTTCAACTTTTCGCGAACAATGGCTGGAATGATTGCTGCGACCGCGATTCAGCGATTCTTTGTCAAACTTATCGTGTCCTTGGCCCTGACTCGTGAGTTCAAGTCGGACACGTCCAACATCGCCTTCTGGACCGGAAAGTGGTACTCTATGGGATGGCACAGTATCTCTCAGCCTGCCCGAGAATTCCTTTGCAAGATTACCGAGTTGTCCATGTTCTCAGCCGACTTTGTTCTAGGCCACTGGCTCCTCTTCTTCATGGCTCCTGTCATCCTGATCCCCAAGGTCGACATGCTGCACTCGATGATGCTGTTCTGGCTTCGTCCTAGGTACGTTTCTATCACATGGCTTACTTGGGTATAAACTAACAATTGTCTCAGTCGTCAAATTCGACCTCCTATCTACTCGATGAAGCAGTCCAAGCTTCGCCGCAGACGTGTGATTCGATATGCCATTCTCTACTTCACCCTGCTGATCGTCTTCATCGCGCTCATTGTCGGACCCGTGGTTGCCGGCAAGTACATAGGAGATAGCATCGCATCATCACTGGGCGGTCTCGGCTTCAACCTGGTGCAGCCCACTGACTTGGAGCACGACAACACCAACAGTACGTCGCAGACTGGTACTGGAATGGCTGGCTACACTGGAGCTGGCAAGTCCAAGACGACTGGCGCTGAAGCCTCGGTCACGGCCAAGATCAAGCTGTTTTAAGGGGTGGAATAAGGGGGTAAGACAGCCCGCCACCCAACCTTTGAAAAGACAAGAGTCTATACTTTTGGACAAGGTCCACGATTGTGTGGCTGTCAGCGAGTTGCATGCATTGATGGGCGCATCCAAAGTCTTTTCGTCGGTTCTATTGTTGTTGTTTTTCGAAAGTTAAAGAAATTGCAAGGGGTTCATGTTTTCGTTATCTTCCTTTTGGTCCTGCACCGCACATGGAAATCCACGCACACGTTTGATCAAGTTTATAGACAGAGGAAGAGGAGAAGAAATCAGACCAGGCTTTCGCTGGCTGAACTGGGCTGAGTGATCTTTTTTGGAAGGAGGAAAGGCGCATTTTTTACATCAATTCTAATGTGTACAATGAAAGGAAAAACACATGGCAATTTTTAGACGCAAATGCAAATAATGTTGAACAAGATGGCTAGTCGTGACCGAGGCATGTGTGGGCTCTGGGTGATGAGATGAAGCCAACGTCAGGGGTGCCCTTAATTCCCGGGGCATCCGGAACATGTTATATCCCTGCTATCATTGTTTCAAGTCGAAGGCCTCCAACTTGATACTAGCGGTAGCCTGTAGGGACTTGGTTCTCTATCTCTCTATTAGGGTTTTCAGTGATTCAGTGCCTGATGCTCTCTTACTGTATGCATGGTGCACCATAATGGACGGCTACGTACGCCGTTTCTCTTCCTAAGTTTATTATAACTTATGAGAAAGATCGTAGCATACTCTATATAAGATTATTATAAGATTACTGAGTTTTATGATGTTTTATTTTCTCCCTTTGACATTTTATATCAAGTATTATCATAAAGTTGGGATAGCTGAGAAGACTGAGAGGGGAATTACCGTTCGCCGCGGATTACCTACTACCTAGGCAGTTGTTGTGCAATTGGCCTTGCGTTGGTAGGCAGACGGAGGATGCATAGCACAGTGCTCAATCCACGAATCGAACACTCTTGGGTGATTCTGCTCCAGACCTATCTGAATCGAACTTTAACAAAACACCTGCAATTTGAAGTTGAAATGGATGTCCCCCAATTTTTCTTAGCGAGGCAACGTCGGGTGCCTGAGCGGCCCCTGTTTAATGGGCGAGCCGACATTGATGTCAGTGGCCAATCAGTGCAGCCAATGACGCTCCGACGGGCTTTTAGCGGGAGGCCCCTGGAAATGCCATGCAACAGTCGAGCCATCACCGCCAGAATCAATTGTCAACGCTCGAATGCGAACCTCGACTTTGCAACCACGCACGTGAATAGGATATCTTGACGCCGCTGAAATTGAAGACGACACGATCATCCTTTCCCATAGCCCTGCATCGATCGATACATAGCCTTCTTCATTATCCACCAAGGCATTCGCAGCCATGGAACTCGACGCCCTCCAGGCTCGCATCGGCGAGCACGTCGACAAGGCACTCGTCTACTTCCACAAGGTGCCCGGCTCTGCCGTCCTCACCCGCTACATCCAGTCGAGCTACCAGAACGACCCCGTGCGATCCGCCATTGAGCTGGTGCTGCTGCTCTACTTTATCCGCTACCTCCTGTCGCCTTCCTACTCGACGCGCAAGGAGAACTTTGTCAAGCTCAGGGAGGATGTAAGAAAGATGTGATGGAACGATGTAAGGGGTTTGCATGCTAATATTTGGTAGGAAATCGAGGAGTTGATTGATGAGTGGACTCCTGAGCCTCTTGTTGCTGAGCAGACTCCTTTCGAGATCGCTGAGAGCGAGCGACTCCCTGTTCTCGTTGGGTAAGCATCACCTCCTATCGATCGTCATGATGCAGCACTCGATGCTAATACGTACATACAGTCCTACGGGTCCCAAGTCTAAGCTCTCCAACGGCCGAACCGTCACCAACCTCGCTTCCTACAACTTCTACAACTTCAACGCCAATGACCAGATCAAGGAGAAGGCCATCCAGGTCTTGCGCACCTACGGTGTCGGCCCCTGCGGACCTCCCCAGTTCTACGGCACCCAGGACGTCCACATGAAGACCGAGGCCGACATCGCCGCCTACCTGGGCACCGAGGGCTGTATCGTCTACGCCCAGGCCTTCAGCACCATCTCGAGCGTCATCCCATCCTTCTGCAAGCGCGGCGACGTCATCATTGCTGACCGCAACGTCAACTTTTCCATCCGCAAGGGTCTCGAGTCGTCGCGAAGCAACATCCGCTGGTACGAGCACAACGACATGGATGATCTGGAGCGTGTCATGCAGGCTGTTGTTAAGGAGCAGGCCAAGGCTAAGAAGCTCACCCGCCGCTTTGTTGTCACTGAGGGTCTGTTTGAGCTTTCTGGTGACTCTATCGATCTGCCTCGTCTGGTTGAACTCAAGGAGAAGCACAAGTTCCGTGTTATTCTGGATGAGACCTGGTCTTTCGGTGTTCTTGGCCGCACTGGTCGTGGCATTACTGAGGACCAGAACGTGGATCCTCAGCAGGTTGATATGATTATCGGCTCTCTCGCTGGACCTCTCTGCGCTGGTGGTGGTTTCTGTGCCGGTCCCAAAGATGTTGTTGAGCATCAGCGCATCACTTCTTCGTCTTACACCTTCTCCGCTGCCCTTCCTGCCATGCTGGCTGTCACTGCCAGTGAGACGCTGAACCTGCTCCAGTCCAACCCCGATATCCTGACCCAGTGCCGTGAGAACATCAAGGCCATGAAGGCGCAGCTGGACCCCCGAAGCGACTGGGTTGTCTGCAACAGTTCCCCCGAGAACCCCGTCATGCTTGTCACCCTTAAGCCTGAGGTTGTGGCTGCCCGCAAGCTGGAGCTTGAGGACCAGGAGCGCATCCTCCTGGACTGCGTGGAAGAGGTATGTCCCCTTGTTTGTGAGATGTGATAAATGTATACTAACCGAGACATAGTCCCTCGCCAACGGTGTCATGATCACGAGGACCAAGACTCAGCCATTCTCGCATGCCATCAAGCCTAAGGACGGTGTGTGGTATGCCCAGCCCGCTTTGAGAATCTGCATCACTTCGGCTCTGTCCAAGAAGGACATCGAGAAGGCTGGTGTGACGATCCGACATGCCATCACCAAGGTTATGACCCGAAAGACCAGCAACAAGGCTGCCTAAGCAATGTATCATTTTCACGACGCTTCAGATGGATGTTACACACTCGAGAAGTGATTGGTAATTCTTTGGGTTACGCTGATGGACGCACCAAGCTGAGCCAGACCCCGCAAGGGAGGGTGGCTGGGCGGCTTGTATATAGACAAAAGACGGGACTATGGGTTCATGTGTATCTAGTGGCTGGAAGCCATGCGAGAAAGTAATGATTAATAGATGCGGCCCTGTGAGGCGGCATTGAATGAATATGATGTTGTACGTTGGACTTGGTGTCTTGGATGAGCCGATGATGTCTTGTGACAAGAGTTGGAACCTCCATAGGATTCTTACTGTTTAACTGACTGACAGTCAGGGTGATGTCTGTGAATCTATTGTCACTCCGTGTCCTGGGTTTGCCTCCTGTCATCTGCTTCCAGATATTGGAGGGGCCATTCACGCACTTGGCTCCCTATTCCTCGCCGTGTGCAGCATCCACGAAGGTCGAATGTTTTTCAGTATATGGGCTGTGATCTCTTCTCAAATATGAGGCATGCAACAATGCAAACAGACCAAGTGTTGTCAACCTCCATATCGCCCGTGAATTCAGCCCACCACATGTGCCCAAGCTAGATGTCCACCATGTTAACCCCTACTTCTGGAGCTGCGTCTTCCTGCCACGCCACACCAGTCATCTTTCTCGTTGGAGAATTCTCCATCCTTATCATCATCCTCCCCAGAATCCCTATAACCCTCTTCCTCGTCACCTTCGTCATCTTCGTTGCTGCTGCCCTCGGACTCTTGGGCCTTATCTGCATCCTCCATAGAAGAGTCAGACTCCTCGCCGGACTCTAAGTCACCTACTTCCTCCTCATAGTCCTGGTCGTCGTATAGCTTTCTGAGCCTAAGGCCCCCCCGGCCGTCTATGTTGAACTTGGTCTTGCCATCACTGCCGCGTGGGGGAACGCCTGTATAGATCTATAGTCGGCAAGAGGATCCTCCATGGAAATAGAACGCGTACTCACCTTGGTTCTAGGGGGCCCAGCAGGCCCAGAAGTCCCCCAGAAACGAAGGTGCCCCTGTCTTGCCCATCTTGTCCTCCGCCTGGCCTCTATCGCACCTACGTGTTCCATCGCCTCCTCCAAGGTGGTGCAACCCAGCCTCTTGAGAGCTTTGGCGTGGGCTTCTTCCAGGTCGGAAACATGGTGTTGTGAGTTGAGGGATCTGTGGATGAAGGAGGTGTGGCGTCGCTTTTGGACAAGCCAGAGGGAATGGGCGAGGCGTTGTGTTTGTGGGTGAGGTGAAGAGCTTGAGGCAAGGAGAGGTAGAAATGCTGAGAGGTGAAGAGGACGAGATGAGTTGCGCTGCGAGAACGCTTTTAATTATGCCTTATCCTAAGACCTAGGATCACGGGATATTATTATAAGGCTTTATTTTCTCAGTTCCTTAGTTATTAATTCTCTCTTCTAGGTACCCTCTTTTATTTTGTCCTCTTTCTCTTCCTTTCTTCTAAAGTATTAGCCATCCCGACTCACCCCCCTTCCTTTCTTCAAACATCGTTCGCGACGCCGCTATTATGAATTATACTAGAGATATCGCCCTGAACGAAAGCCTTGGGGCCATAACGCGGGATAGATAGAGCACATCGAGAAGAGAGTTGTCAGTATCCGAAACGACCAAGGCGGAGCGCTCCCAGACGGCATGGACCATCCTGCGATTTCCCACAACCCGGCCAAAAGCGAAGATATATTCGACGCCCGCTGCCACGAAGCACTATAACTGGCAAGACACCCAGATGCGCAAAAGAGAGCAGACAGGCGAGTCAAAGAGCGTGCCCTAGCCGAGAAGCGACACCGATGCGACTTATGCGACCATGACTTTCCAACTACGGAGTAGTGCCGCATTGAAGAAGCATTTGGGTGGGCTAAAGCACGAGGGAAATGCTGTAAAGGCGCGATTGGGCGTGGATAAGCTTCCCATCCAGTGTCCAATATGCCACAAGACGTTTGCTCAGTGTCAGGCTCTCTATAGGCACCAACGAGTTACAAAGCATGGCGATGGAAACCCCCTAAAGTCCAACTCAAGAGGGGAGTTCCATTGTGAGAGGAGTGCGATCAGTACTTCCGGTTCAAATCGACAAGCAGCGTTCTCCAGATCAAGGCAAAGATCACGACTCTAGTCTTCTATCGCAACGGCTTAATAACAACAATACGATTGCTGTTCAGGCCAATCCACAAAAAAGACAGGCTTCGCCGCGTTCTCGCGGTCAGGGCAAACGTCAGAACTTGACCACTTACCTAAATAATGTATATTATTTTATGCATTCTTAGGCTTTTCTTTATATATCTACTTCACATTCTCTTCCTTCTTCTTCTAAGTTTAGGCAAGAGGCCTGAACAGACTGAATAAAGAGTCCTTGGCCTCGCAACTACAGACATGGCGGAAGACATAGGAACTTTGTCGTCTTGCTGGGGAATTCCCCCACGCCCAACCTTGCCTTTTCAGAATTCGCTTCGTGTTTTGGTTCATTCAAATGCTTCTTCAATACGTCTTTAGTGGGCATGCTCTCTGACTCTCTTGTCTGCCTTCTTCTGTGCATCTAGGTGTCTTACAAGATATAATGCTCTCTCGTCCCTCTTGAGTTTCGGGTATTTAGGTGAATCATAGGTTATTGCCCCCCTTCCCCTTTCAAAGCGTCTCGACGTCGCTTTGCCATCTCGGCGTTGGCGGCTCTGAGCTCCTCTGGGCTAGCAAGGAGACCGCCAGAGGCTTCTCTGCCAGAGAACTGTGAGCGCACAAACCATCATAGCCTGGACAGGAGAGTCGCACGGCGACCATCTTGCTTACAAGCCTGGTGGGCATGATTGGGTGGCGGGAGGCGTCAAACGTATCATCATTTTTGAACGGTTTGTCGGAAATCGCAGGATGCTTCATAATCTGGGACCGCTTCAGTTAGCAAGATGATGCTCCATGGAAAACGCACGAATACTCACATTGACTCTGGCAGGCTCAGGGGAGCCCCGAGCGCGAAGATCAGCCTGAGCCCTCGCTCGCGCCCTAAATCTGGCGGTCCGTTCTTGTCCATGTCGTTCCAGTTCCTCCTAGGATAAAAATCCCATCAATCTGGGAATTCGAGGAGGCCAGTCTTCCGGAGGCATAGCGATTTCGGTGGGGATTGATTGAAGGGTCTGCAGAAGGCGTACGGTGAAGCTCTTAGGTCTGGTAGAGGAGATAAGCAGGGGGACGTTGAGGTGGATTTGGAAGAGGGTTGGTGATACCTGAAAGGAAGAGCTGTGAGAGGTGAAGAAGAGAAGAGTTGGATTTTGTTTGGTTGAAGGGGGCCGTAGAAGCTTCGGCGCAGCTCTTCGGCTGAGGGATGGGTATTGATGTGGCCAGATGCCTCTTAGGATCACGAGATATCATCATAAGAATTTGCCTCCTTTATATCCTCTTCATTAGTTCTTCTCCTACCTTGTATAATGTCTTCTAAAGCATCCTCAAAATCCTGATAATTCCTTCCTCGGCGTTCCTGTCCCTCCTATCATGTCTTTAAGCATCCCATTATTCCTGACACCGGCATTACTTATATGGACGACACCAAGGGTATCTCCCTGAATAAAAATCTCTGGGGATATGATACGGGTCAGACAGAGCATATCGAAAAGAGAGTTATCCGCATCCGAAACGACTAACGGGCGGATAGCAAGATTACCAAGCGTACCGTGGGGATTATCGACACTCTTAGAGCTGGCCCTGAATGGAGCGCCAAGAGACGGACATCAAAGATATCCCCGTGTAAGTCCTCGCCTCTTTAGCTGTTTACTTTTACTAATGACCTATCTCAGCGACTATTGTCACGGGTGGAGATCTAGATGGGCGTTCCCGCACGCGGCAGTGATAGCAAGGCCAAGTTCAACCTAGACGACCAAAAGGACCTCGGCCCTAGAAAGCTATATGACGACTAGGAAGACGAGGAGGAAGCAAGTGACTCGGAGTCTAGGGAGGAGTCTAACTCCTCCATAGAGGATATAGATAGGGTCCACGCCATAGAACATTGTCGTCTTCAAGCATTGGGAAACAACAGGGTAATTGCAGATAACTTGGCACATGACTGCTAAAATATTACATCATACAACCAATTCATCCTCGGTAATCGAGTGGGTGATTCAGTTTTCACTGTACCTTGCAGCTCTAGTCGTGACTCTCCCTTGCCAAGCACCTCCAGCCCACACTCACTTCTCAACATCTGTAGCCCGACAGCTTGGCACAAACCAGGTTTGTTGTGTCCTACAAGAAAAAAGAAATCGGATCAAGTAAGGGGAGACGGAAAAAGAAAGATTTCCTGTTATGTGGGTTGAGACCCTCAGCTGACAACTGCCAGGTCTCAGATTGTGCATTCCTTGGGGAGATTACGAGGCTTGAGCTGCACTCGGTGACAACAAAAGAGGCGTTCCATTCCAATAGGTCACGGTTACGCAAGATATTGTATTGTCCTCTTCGTGTGAGAATCTGGGCCTTTTTGCTTCCGGATGAAAAAGGTGATGATGGTGCTTGGGGAGGGGCGAAGGAGGTTATTAGACTGCGTGCGGAAGGGATTGGAACTCGACGATTCTAGGCCGACAAGAGATGGAAAAAAGAAAGTTTTTATATAAGAAGATGAAGCCTAGGCCCCAATAATAGAAGAAACCAGTTTGTTGACAAGTTCCTCCCCCATCTTGTACCCCGACAGTCAAGCCAAGTCGACTCAGCCTGGAGTTGAGCTGGAGTCTTGCCCGACACGTGCCCTCCCTTCCTCCCTTACCTCGCACCTAAGAACCACCACCTCCCCCCCTTGCATCTTTTTTTTCTCTTCTCTTCTTCTTCATACTCATTCATTCGCTTTTTTACCTTGAAATATTTCATCTTTATTGTCCACTTCCTAAAGAGCTTTCTCTCTTTTTCGCTCTTTTTTCCTCTTGACATTCTCTTTTTCTCCTTCCTTCGTTCGTTCTTGGATAGCGGGTTATTCACTCCCGTCTTCATTACACTCACTCTTTTCTACTGTTGTTTCTCTCGTTCACTGTCGTTCTTTGGGCCCTATTGTAGCCTGTTCACTCTTTATCTTGACTACTTACTGTACACCTATCCACCTACTCTACACTAACATACGACCTATATCTTTGGAATAATGGCTTTGGGACGATTCTTTACTGCGGCTGTGGCCTTTGCGGCGGCTGTTGCTGCGCTCCCTGTTGGTAAGTTGACAGAAAAGCTAGAGTGCTGGAGCAAGGCTGATAATGAGTATAGGTTTCCATGTTGAGGAGCCAGATGTGTAAGTTCTCCAGTTGAGGCAGGATATGTTGCCCGAGACGCTGACCAGACTCCAGGATCACCACTATCACTCTTACCACCGCCGCTACCTTCACTCAGACCATCGCTCGTGCTACGTCTACTCCCACTGGCGTCGAAAGCGGCGGTTATACCCCTCCCAGTCTCCCATCCGGCCCCAAGAACGGCAGCTCCGGCCTCCCTGGTATCTCGTACGCCCCCTACCGTCGCGATCATCAGTGCAAGACCAAGGATCAAGTCAAGAATGACATCAACCGTCTTGGGGGCTCTTACTCTCTCATCCGTATCTACGGCACCGACTGTGACCAGGTGCCCGTCGTCTACTCTTGCGCCAAGGAGAACAACATGAAGGTGTTCCTCGGCATCTGGGACCTCGACTCTGTCCAGGAGGAGGCCCAGAAGATTATTGACGGCGTCGATGGCGACTGGTCCATAGTTAGCACCATCAGCGTTGGAAACGAGCTCGTCAACAAGGGCGAGGCTAGCCCGGAGAAGGTCCTCGGCGCCGTTAAGCAGGCTCGCCAGATCCTCCGTGCAGCTGGATACGAAGGCCCTGTTGTCACTGTCGATACTTTTGTTGCCGCCGGTGCGAACCCTGAGCTTTGCGCTGAGAGTGACTACTGCGCTATCAACGCCCACGCCTTCTTCGACTCTACCATCTCTGCCGATGAGGCCGGCGTCTGGCTATCCAAGACCATCGATGACCTCAAGGCCAAGCTGCCCAAGGACCAGAGGATTGTTGTCTGCGAGAGTGGCTGGCCCGTCAAGGGTAAGGCCAACGGACTCGCTGTCCCCGGTCTGGCCGAGCAGAAGGTGGCCATCAAGGCCATAGAAGAGGCCTTTGCCGGCCATATGGAGGACCTCATTCTCTTCTCTGCCTTCAACGACCCCTGGAAGAAGGAGGAGGCCTGGTCCTTCAACGCTGAGCCATACTGGGGTATTGACGGCGCTGTTTCGTCGTCCGACTAGTTGAGGTGTCGATGATGTTTTTTGTCCGTTTACACGATTTTTTCTCTCACGCTCACGTCTTTTCTTTTCTTTATGCTCTTTTTGGATGTTGCTCATCTTGTACGATAGTGGATGACTTTGGGCACACTCCGTCGTATGGCGGGACTGTACGCGCCTATTATGTCGCCAGGGGGTGGGAATGGACGTCGAATGTTCAGTCACAGGAGAAACGAAAAACAGGAGAGGTTTACAGTAACGAAAATTAGTAGCTGGACCTGGGCTTGGATGGTTGGCGTCTTGTTCCCATCCCTTGTGGCTGCTGTTGTCTTTGGAGGGGTTGAAAAGAATATCGTTTTGTATTATACTTCAATGAATTGAGATGGACTAGGATTACGCACTCTAAATGACTCGTATACGTCATGCTTTGCCTTTGTGGAAACGTGCGGGTTGTAAAGCCGGCTCTGGGCATGTTTAGGGGTAGACCACGTCGACCGGGCATCATCCAAGAAACACCAAGATGAATCCAAGTGTTGTACGGTCCAGAAATCCTCCAGACTGGTTATATCAAAAGTAGATCCGTTACTTAGTCAAAAGACTGCACAAAGCCAGGGGTAGGCCTCGGAGCAACTAAACTTAAACAAAACAGCCGTAACACAAGGTAGATTCCTTGCTTCAGGACTGTGGTTAGGATAGGATCGTCTCTTAGATACCTAAATCCTATGTAGATGGAAGTATAACTTGTGTATATTTTTATGTAGGTCACTTCAAGATGTTACCCTAAGGCAGTATGGATGAATGCCTGTGAATCACATCACATATAAGAACTCGGAGATGTCCCCTCAATCGTTTACATCAACAGCCAACAGTTTGTGATTCACGCACCTATCTATGCAAAGATGCTTCAAGCCCACAGTGGATCAGCCATGCAGAGAATCTGGTGATATATGTATAACCCAACGCTAACAAGCTGAGTAGAACATCCATCATCAGACATCATCATCATCTCGAATCCTTGTAGATCCATCATCCACCCTCCTCGGCCATAACCATGCTATCAAACAAATGCTTTTGCCCTCCACAAAAGGTTTCGTACTCATCAGTCTCAAAGAGACCTGGTGGCATCATATACATGATCCTGAAAGATTGTTGAACGTTGTAAAGAAAAATGGTTCCCTGTTGTGGCATTGGCTAGGACTTATGACCTCGAGATATACGCCCAGGGCGCCAATCGCGAGATCACGTCTCTTGCCAACCTCACCTAGATGTGCTTCCTATTTCAGAAGACACCCAGACGAGCTACTTAGCAGGTCCAAAGTTCGTCCAGAAACTGGTCAAGCTCGATGACACGGAACCGAGAGCCGACGCCCTCCTCCTTCCACACGCCGCTCCAGGCAGACGAGAGGCTCGACCTCCACGACACCACCTCAACGTTCCAGCCCATTTTCAGGGCTCGCTGGGCGTAGGCGAGGAAGCCATCCGAGTACTTGGCCGGCCGGGCATCCCCGGTGGCCAGGACGAGCGTGCCGGGCTTGTCGAAATACTGCATGACAGACTCGCCGATCCGGATCTGGAGCGTCTCGTCCACCATGTCCTCGACGTAGCGGGAGCCGTGACCCTCCATAGCCATGTTCTGTGGACGGCGGCTGCGGAGATCGACCCGGTAACCGAGGTCTTCCAGTTCCTCGATGAAATGAGGTTTCTGTTTGTCGGGATGCATCGAGCACCCAACATTGAGCCATTCCGCATGCCGATCACGAACCAGGAGTTTGTGGAAGAACTCGAGATTCATCTGAGGGAGCGGAATGAACCGTACAAACTCTGGGAGGGAGTATCTCGCCCTCAGAGCCTTTTGAAAGCCGATAATGATGTTGGACATGTCGATAAAGACATGGATCCCGTTGGAGGCCACCTCTGGGGCTGCCTTGCTTAGCGTCGAGTCAGTGACGCGCTGGTGGACAAGCTTAGTCATAAGAGACTCGTGTTTGACCTCGGCTGACTCTGCGTGGCCGTAGATGTCTGTCGTGGGGCCGTATTTGACATATTGGTATGTGATGAGGAGGTGCCGGGGCAGTTCGGGTTCAAAATTGTCGATGACTTCAATCTCGGACTGCGAGGTGTCTCTATGATGGGCCTTTTCTTTGGCCTTGGATGCCTTGGTCTTGGTCTTTTTCTGTTTGGCCAAGTTCTCGAGCGGAGATTCGGTCGAGCTTGGGGGTGTTGATGCAGCGGTTGAATATGCCTTGCCCGGCAGCAAATCAGAGTCAGAGCCGGACCCAGTCTCTGAATCAGTGATAGGGTCGACTTGGGGCTCGTCTGACGTGGCCTGGGGTAGAGTAATCGACTGAATACTCGAAGTTGCTTCGGCAGGCCGCTTTAGGATAGTAATTGGGGTTGCCTTCGGAGGAGAAGTCGGCTCAACACGAGGGGAATCTTTGGGGTCCTTGACGCCAAGGCGATGAAAGAGACGTTGAAAATTCCCAAGCGTGATGGGCCGAGTAGCCGGAGGGGATGCCCAGAGAGTCAGATGTTCCGAGTTCAATCTCGTAGTAAAGTCTCCGAGTTTGAGCGAGCCTTTTTCATCAAAGGCCGTTGGATCCGGTAGCTTGATACTACCAGGTGGTTCGTGAGACGAATCGTCTGCTGAAATAGTCGGTGAAGATGCCATTGTGATAGTCACAGGCGTAGATAGACATATGGGTTGGCTGAACAGCGTGTAACTGGCGCGTCAGGGCCCGGAATGTCTATTCTTAGACGTTGAAGAGGCGTCAAATTTCGATAGACCAGAAATGAATCCTTGGATAAGACTGTGTCTTTGGAGAGGAAATGGATGGATGGCCTGGATGCGTAATTCGCCGCTTCTTTCGTCGACAGATCGAGTCCAAAAAAAAAAAAAAAGCCAGAGTCCCAGGAATCGAAACCGGTGTTAATGAGCTTTGAAAGCTAGAACAATATAGTAATAATTTTCCAGAAATGATCCTTGCGCGTTATATCGCCGCTTGGAGATGAGTGATGAATCCAGCGGTTGATTGAATGCGGGAGATCGGGCTGACAGAATGGCACGAGTCAAGCAGACAAGAAACGTGAAATAGCGCAAGAGACAGTAGCTGCGTTAGAACGAGTATAAAGCAAAATTCAGAGATGAAAGAAGACAAAAAAGTATCTCGAAAAATAACGAGCAAAAGGAACAGAAACGGTGACAAGCAAGAAAAAGCTAAGTTTGGTGAGTCAAGATGCCGAAGGAAAGGGAAGAAACGTCGACACCTGCAGTGGTGATGCGCTGAGGCTGAGGGTCGGCCTCCAGTGGCGAACAATAGCGGGGGTACAGCCAATTAGGAAGTATAAGTCACGCCACAATCCCAGAAGGGATCTCGGATCCAACGGCCGCCGGAAGAAGCCACCGAAGGGAGCGAAAGTGGCTGGTACGAATCCTTCTCTGCCACGCGCCACAGAAGCTCAAGGATGCATCAACCACGCCGAGTCACAACGATTACACAGAGGGGAGCATTGATTGACTTGCTTGTCAAATTCTACTTCAGCTTCGCATATGATGGCCTTTTCATACTTGGTACGGTATGTAAATGATACGGCGCAATATTCCCTATATCCTGTCCCCAATTTGCGCTCCCTTCATAGATAACCCCGTAAAATGAGCCATGCCAGTCTCTAGAGAGTGTATGATATGTATAAGATAGGCTGAGTCCTGTGCATGCTCTTTGCTATTAGGCGCATACACCCTTCGGTTGCTAGTCTGGGGTAACTTTGAGCCCAAGGTTGACGATGGCCTTCTCCAATGCAAGGAGAATCCGCCCAAGAGGTAAGAGACTCATGTTCCCATTTTAGACAGCATTGTCCGGTCTTTGTTCAATAGAATCGAGAATCGCAAAGAGGTTGTTGCCTTTCGATACTCCTCAGTAGTCAAACGAACTCCGGAAATCAAATCGAGACGAAAAAGTCGATATCCTTATCACCTTCGTAGGTCGATGCTCGCACGCGACGATTCAAAGCTGGGTCGCACCGAACTGCTGGAGCTTCGTCTCCGTCGTGCTCGCTGCTCACCAGGGTCTGAAGGATTGAGACCTGTCGACCTCGCAAACATGTTAAGCACATCTGTCAGCGAGATGACGCCACTCAGCCTGCCCGAAAGCCGTGCGCCTGCCATGGCAGAAGCGGGCACTGCAGATGTGGGGACCGGGGATGCTGGTACTGCTGCAGCGACAATAGGTGACGGAGGCGTGGGATTCGCAGGCGCACTGGGTGCGGGCTGCGCAGCGGGCGGTGGTGGTGCAGTGGTGCTGGTGAATCCCTGAGGGCCCATCAAGGGCGTTGCAGGAGCTGAGGGCGAAGGAGATGCCGACTCTACCACCCACATCCGATGCGATCGAGTAGCGACAAGTTTGGCGACGGTATGAGCCAGAGTCGAGTAGGGGTTGACATAGAATACGGGGAAGACGTCCCGGCCGTGTTCGACGCCTCGCTCGTTCAGGATCACCGAGATAAAGTTCATGCATGACGAATTGAGCAAGTGAGCATTAGAGCTCTTGGTCAAGTGTCGAACATCCTTGGTCGATATATTGCCCACCACGTTCAGACCGTTATCCACCACAGCGACACTGGTGAGGCCTTCATTGTTCATAAGTGTGAGGGCGTCAGATAAGGGCGAGTCAGAGCTTTTATCCAGTTAGTTGTTGAATCACTATTTCCCAAAAGTGCAACTCACTTGACAGAGACAATCTCCTTTGTACCAATGCCTAGGTCCCGGAGCATAACAGGGTAGAGCCGGTCAATCGAGGCAAAGTTAACGCCCTCATTCCAGAAGAACTCGACGATCCGTAGCTGACTTGCGATGCCCACTACATCACCGTTAGGCGCTGTCACCAACAGGCGGTGAATACCGCTGCCGAGGATCTGGATGGCCTGAGCGAGGTTCTCACTGCCAGGCAGGGTGACCAGTGATTCCTTGCGGAACAGGGGCATGACGTCTCGAAGGGGAATTTCACCCCCCTGTTGGGCCTTGGATAGAATCGAGTTGAATATTTCGACCTGGTCCTCCTCGGGTTTGGCGAGTCCGACGACGACGAGTAGGTAGTAATTGAGATCAGTGTAATCGAAGGTGGAGGTGGCGGTTTGGGTGGAAGCATCCTCGCGGACTAGAACGACATTGGTGGTGCTCTTAAGGAGAAGCTATTTGAAGCTGTAGTTAGCATAACGGAAGGTCATGGCGTTGCGATTACTGCAACATCTTTAGAGGCGAGTTTGGGAGCTTACCTTGGTAGCTTCTTCGATGCTGTTGTCGAGCTCCACCCACTTGACGTCCTCGGGCGACACGAGCTCCCCGATCGCAACATCGCGCCAGTCACGACCAGCGAATTTCGGATTCGCGTGCTTGTTTCCGGCGGGAGGGTGATTGAGAAGCTCCTGAAGGGCTGCCTGGGTGAAGGATGGATGGCGCTGGGAGCGAGGCGAAGATGGCGCATTGCGCAGGTTCTCGGCGAAGCTCTGGCGATGGGCGGACTTGGCCGCGCTCTGGCCAGAGCCGGCAGAAATGGATACGGATGGAGATCGTTGGGAGAAGGAGGGAGGTTTATGAGAGGCTGAGGAGTTGGACACAGCGCTGTTAAGGCTCGTCGAGCTGGTCGCGCGGGCGTCCTTGAGCTCTCGAGGGCCGGAGCTCGATGATGGAGGGTCCATGGTGGTAGAAGATGTATTTAGTCCCCGCGATGAATTGACTGATGGGTATGAGATCGGTAGATTGATTGATAGTTTGGAGGGAAGAGCGATATAGCTAACGAAGGCAACAAAGCTGGACTAGGATCAGGTAATATATGATAAGGTGATGGAGGCTTTGAGTCGCGACGACTGACAATGGGCAGATGCCTGATGGATGATATGGGATGGCGTGGGCAAGGGAACAAGAGGGACTGGACTGGAGACAGCGGGGCAAGACGCGGCGCGAGAATGAGGGGCTGAGCCTCGATGAAGGTACCAGAATTCAAGATCTGAACAAGAGTCACAGGTCAAGGGTCAGGATAGGTTCAAAAGTCAGAAGGACGACTGCCAAGGGACGAGGGTTGACCGAGAGGCGGATGAAGTGGAATGGTTATTGCGGCGGAGGTTGGTCTGGAAACAGAAACAGAAGCAGAACGAACAGGCGACGGCCGCGCGAGGGGCACGAGGTTACAATCCAAAGTGATGACTGGGCGGGGCGGCTTTTTTGCATGATGACATAGCCATGGGATTGGTGGAGTGCCCCGCGATGGATGGATGAGAACATCCATGTCAAAGAGGTTGGGCTAGGAAATTCAACGGTAGATATGCCGAAAACTAAATCAATGCTGGAATTGGCAGATGTGTGACACTAGATCGCGTATCACCAATTATTTCACGATATTGTTGCAAAACGCGGTAGCTATCGACCAAGATTGACGCCCGCATCTAAATGATGCACAGTCAACACCTGAAGATCCATCCCAGAAAGTGCCGTGTCTGGGCACGCCTCAGTTGATCCGTCGGAGCTTATCACATCACGGATCACTCACAAAGATCGAGACGTCACTGGGCGAGCAAAAAGTGCGGGATTGACAAGGAGCCCCCCCTGCTTGTCCACCATCCACAGCCCGTGCCCGAAGCTCGGGTTCCAGCTCCAACTCCGAGTCTGGGACTGGTTTGATGACGGGGAGCGTTGACAGGAAGAAACCCATGCACGGAAGGTGTTGGCGTTGTCATGGCTTATCTACAACGAACCAAGTTACATGGATGAGGGCTTCGCGGGACATCACATGTATGATTGCGAACCCTATCTGACATGCACTTTCCAACGCTCCTTAGCCTTGCGTGCGCGTACTTTGACGTGGGCGACTTACAGTTCTGGAGGGTGATGGATCATGGACAAGGAACTAGAGCGGAGGATCATGCACGGGGAAGACTAGCTATCAATAATCTACAGCAGTGAATGTTCCCCAGAAATAAGAAATATCTGCTGTACTTCTAACATCCATTAACTATGCAGGGTATTGGGGGCCCAAGCAATGCGCAACTGGTGTTTCATCACGATATTCTCATACCCCTCCCAGCTCGCACTAATAGATGTATCGAACCACATTGCTGGTCATGTGCCACAGAAGGATAGGAGCCATCGAACCGCTTTTACTCAGCGAAGCCTAGAAATACATAGACTCAACAGTCCGGACTATGCTGATTTAATTGCTTGTGGCTTTTCCCGCTTGGATACTCATAGCAATGTGTGTTGCATTCCTACCTTAGGTAAGTATCTGCCTACTCTGTTGGCCATGACCAACCACTAACAGAACTGCTAGTAGATCTATAGGCATAATGATAGTGCACACGCCTTGGCGGTGAGGTGGGGCGATTTTGAGTTGGAAAAACGCCTCCTACCCAACTCGAGCTGTCAAAGGAGAGAAAAAAAACTTGGCCAATTATTTCTTGGTCCCCAAGAGCTCTTGTACGATGTGCTCTTCGCCCATTGGCCACACGTTTGGTGGTTGTGGTCGTCATTCTGTACCACTGGCTGCCCATCCAACGAAAAGATGGAAATCCTGCATCAACCGCGGCGGTCGCTTTTCGAAATATTGGGAACCTAGGAATTTTCGCCCTTCGGACTCACTCGAGTCTTTGACGTGCTGGCACATGCGTCCGTCAACTCAAAGAAACTATAGCACCGAGTCCATGCCTATCGATAGCGATCCATGATAAAAGAAAAAAAAAGGCGACCATGCCCACCAGGTGGTCCCTTGAGAATTATTTGCACTAACCACCTACTGGCCAACGTCTCCGCCTTTGTTTTTTTTTTCTTTGGGCTGTTGTTCAAACACAGGTACCTCCCCCGCAGAAATAGCAGGCGCGGTACTTGGCCACGACCCTCGACCTTGGGCTCCCCCTCCCCCACCCTGCTCTCGCTCCATCCATCCCTCCTCTTCACTTTCTTTCCCACCACCTCCCACATCTTGGGAATCTTCGGAATTAGACTCTCGTCCTGTAACAGCGACGCGTAAAGGCCCGCGCCCAGCAACGGCTCGCTCCTTGGTCAGCTCTTTCCTTGCATTTTTCTCTTCATCCTTCTCGTCCTCCCCCACCGACCGACTGAATCCCACCTCCGTCGCTCTCGTCGTCTGCTGGTGGACATCACCATCAGCAACCCTCCACAAACATGTCTCTGCTCCCTCCGGACGTCCACGCAGAGCTTTCACAGCTCCTGCAGGCTCTGCAGTCCTCGGACAACAGCATACGATCCCAGGCTGAAGAGCACCTGCAGAACAACTGGACTGCGACCCGCCCCGAGGTCCTGCTGATGGGCCTCGCTGAACAGATCCAAGCTGCGGGCGACAATGCGACCCGTTCCTTTGCTGCTGTTATCTTCCGCAGAATCTCTTCAAAGACTCGCAAGATCGAATCTGGCGACAACGTGGATCTTTTCCTGTCCTTGGCCAAGGACCAGGCGGCAGTGATCCGCCAAAAGCTCCTCGAGACCCTCGCCGCCGAATCTGAGCGTCTCATCCGCAACAAGATCAGCGATGCTGTCGCCGAGGTCGCCAGGCAATACACCGAGACTGGTAAGCATTCGTCTACCTGGGGAAATTTCACCCATCCATTGTGCGCCGTCCTGGCTAACACTAAGATTACAGGCGAGCTCTGGCCCGAGTTGCTAGGCGCCCTCTTCCAGCTTAGCCAAGCCCCCGAGCCCGAAAAGCGAGAAAACGCCTTCCGAGTCTTTGCTACTACTCCCGCTATTATCGAGAAGCAACATGAGGAGGCGGTTCTTCAGGCTTTCCAGAAGGGCTTCAAGGACGAGGCCGTCATGGTACACTACATCTTGCGGGGCAATCTCTTTGTCCCTCTGCCTACATGTCAAAGCGCTGCTAACCACGGCTGCAGGTCCGTCTGGCGGCCATGGAGGCCTTTGCCTCCTTCTTCCGCACCATTAACAAGAAGGGCCAGGCCAAGTACTACGCCCTTATCCCTGATGTCCTCAACATTCTACCTCCGATCAAGGAGTCGCAAGACTCCGACGACCTTAGCAAGGCCCTCGTTGCTCTTATCGATCTCGCAGAATCTGCCCCCAAGATGTTCAAGCCTCTTTTCCAAAATCTCGTTCAGTTCAGCATCTCAGTCGTTCAGGACAAGGAGCTGGATAATATCTGCCGCCAAAATGCCCTCGAACTCATGGCTACATTTGCCGACTACGCTCCTTCTATCTGCCGAAAGGATCCCTCTTACACAAATGACATGATTACTCAGTGTCTGAGCCTCATGACCGATCTCGGCGAGGACGACGACGATGCTGCTGAGTGGATGGAATCGGATGATGTAAGTGCACATTGTGCATCAACTTAACTTTCCCGCTCGGCACTAACACGACACTCCAGTTTGATCAGGATGAAAGCGACCAGAACCATGTTGCCGGCGAGCAGACCATGGATCGACTGGCCAACAAGCTCGGAGGCCAGACCATTCTTGCTCCCACTTTTAACTGGCTCCCTCGCATGATGACTTCTATGGCTTGGAGGGATAGACACGCTGCCCTGATGGCCATCTCGGCCATTTCTGAGGGTTGCCGAGAGCTCATGATCGGCGAGCTTAGCCAGGTTCTTGACTTGGTGGTCCCCGCGCTCCGAGACCCTCACCCCCGTGTCCGATGGGCTGGTTGCAACGCTCTGGGACAAATGAGCACCGATTTTGCTCCCAAAATGCAGACCGACTACTATGACCGCGTCCTGAAGGCCATTATTCCTGTTCTCGACTCCCCCGAGGGCCGTGTTAAGTCGCACGCGGCCGCCGCTCTCGTCAACTTTTGCGAGGAGGCCGAGAAGAACATCCTGGAGCCGTATCTGGACGACCTCCTGTCTCACCTCTTCCAGCTCCTCCAGAACGAGAAGCGATATGTCCAGGAGCAGGCTCTCTCCACTATTGCCACCATTGCCGACGCTGCAGAGGCTGCCTTCTCCAAGTACTACGACACTCTCATGCCCCTGCTCGTCAACGTGCTCCAGAACCAGAGTGAGAAGGAGTACCGTCTTTTGAGGGCGAAGGCTATGGAGTGCGCAACTCTGATTGCGTTGGCCGTCGGCAAGGAGCGCCTTGGACAAGATGCTATGACCCTTGTCAACCTCCTTGCCAACATTCAGACCAGCATCACCGATGCCGACGATCCCCAGGCCCAGTATCTTATGCATTGCTGGGGCCGAATGTGTCGTGTTCTCGGATCCGATTTCCTCCCATTCTTACACAATGTCATGCCTCCTCTGTTAGAGCTTGCTGTGGCCAAGGCTGACATCCAGCTTCTGGATGACGATGAGCAGGTTGAGCAGATGCAGAATGAGGAGGGTTGGGAGCTGGTTCCTCTTAAGGGCAAGATGATTGGCATCAAGACGAGCACTATGGACGATAAGCATATGGCTATCGAGCTTTTGGTCGTCTATGCTCAGGTCCTCGAGGCCTCATTTGCTCCTTATGTCGCTAACATCATGGAGAAGATTGCCCTGCCTGGTCTTGCCTTCTTCTTCCACGACCCTGTCCGCTATATCTCTGCCAAGCTGGTTCCCCAGCTGCTGAGCTCTTACAAGAAGGCCTATGGCCCCCAGTCCAACGAGCTCCGTGGGCTCTGGGCCGCTACTGTCGACAAGCTCCTCGAGGTTCTGACTGCGGAGCCTGCAATCGACACCCTGGCTGAGATGTACCAATGCTTCTACGAATCTGTGGAGGTTCTGGGCAAGGACTGCCTCACCCCTGTCCACCTGGGCCGATTTATTGACTCGGTCCACTCAGCGATTGAGGACTACAAGGACCGTGTTGCTCAGCGCGCTGAGGATAAGGAGGGGGCTACCGCCGACGATGTTGAGGACGAGGCTGAAGACACCTTGATTGCCATTGAGGACGACCAGACTCTCCTGTCTGACATGAACAAGGCTTTCCATGCCGTCTTCAAGAACCATGGCGCCGCTTTCCTTCCCGCTTGGGAGCGTCTGATGTCGACCTACGAGGGTTTCTTGACCTCCCCCGACCCCACTCAACGCCAGTGGGGACTCTGCATCATGGACGATGTGCTGGAGTATTGCGGCCCGGAGAGCACACGATACGCCAACTACATCACCCAGCCGCTCATTGATGGCTGCCGAGACCCCTCAGCAGCTATCCGCCAGGCTGCGGCTTACGGTATCGGAGTTGCTGCGCACAGAGGTGGAGCGCCCTGGGCTCAGTTCCTTGGAGGCTCAGTTCCCTTCCTGTTCCAGGTCACCCAGGTGGCAGATGCCCGAAATGAGGACAATGTGTATGCGACCGAGAATGCTTGCGCAGCCATTGCCAAGATCCTGCACTACAACGCCAGCACCGTCGGCGATGTCCAGAACGTCATTACTCAATGGGTAGAGACGCTACCTGTGACCAACGACGAAGAGGCGGCGCCTTATGCTTATGCTTATCTCGCTGAGCTGATTGACCAGTAAGTTTTTGCCTATTAGAACTATCATGTGGTGTTGTGATGGACAAGCTAACCATGTATCAATAGGCGACACCCGGCTGTGATGAACCAGGCTGGCAAGATCTTTGTCTTCATCGCTCAAGCCCTCGAGGCAGAGACCCTCGTCGGACAGACTGCCAACCGCGTGGCCGTGGCAACCAAGGCACTTCTCACAACAGCCGGCGTGGACCCTACACCGCTATTGCAACAATTTTCACCCGAGTCTCAGCGGACAATCATGGGTTTCTTCAACTAGTCTGGGAGTGACATGAAGCCCCGTATCCGGGACCGTCACGACATGGGGTGGACTCTGTTTCCACGGAGTTATCACTTCACGGCATGATGCACAAGGGTCAAAAGCAAGCATATGATGAGGAGCGTGCAAGTTTACGAGGAACATATAGTTCTGTTTCCAGATGATACCAAAAGCTGCCACGAAACGCCCGCCAGCAGGCAAGTCGCCCAGTTCGCTACGAAGCCTCGACAGCGACACGAGCATTGTGGACTGTTGACTTGAAGGGTGGAGGTTGTCATGCCCTATGGAGAGGCCGCGAGGCTGGAGCGTTGGTCGTGCCAGGGTCAGGCAGAGAGCTGCCAGGGCTCTGGGAGTGATTAAGAAGAGGGATAGAAGACGTCGGTGTTGGCGTCGAGGCAAAACAAGGGGGCATTTTGATTAGGTAGGATATATACTTAACACCACCTGGCGCCTTTAATTCAAAGCTAGAGTTATCTTGTTCAATGCATCGTGCACCATATTCAGCCGTTGGCCCATGGCACCACATATTACCTTATCCTCCTCTAAAGAGAAGTAAAATAAAGTAAAGTTGTAAAGAAAGGTCTAAAATTTGATTATATTTTACATAGATGTTGTGACTATTCTTGAGAGGAGTTAGGTAACCTCTTGATACGTTCTCGTTCACCATGTCTCCCCTTGTCGGCACACGGCGTATGACGTCAGACCTCGCTGGTGCTGGTGCTGGAGTTTTCAGTCCGGGAGGCTGAACTTGCCGAGGGATGAGATGGAATGAGTGTCTTTCTGTCTAAGACGCGGGACGGGTAAGGCCAGTCGAGATTTCTTTGGTTTGCTGTATTTCCGGAGTTGTTGGTTTGACATGTGTCAAGAAACAGGGTTGACAAGGATATAGCTGTTTAGCGAGAACAGAATCAGGAACATGCCCTGGTTTCTGACCTTTTAGGACTCTTGCATTCTGCTTCCCAAGGGCACAGCTCGCAGGTCAATCGAACGATTGTAAATCAGGTACACGGCGTCGCCCGCAGGAGCCAAGCCATGAGACAAGATAGTCGCAGTGAGAAGACCCGGACCAGGCAAGGCTTCACATGCCATGTCTCACTTTTTCGCAAGTCGAGACTTGTCTCAGGCTTCCCTAGATTGTTTACAAGACAGCTGTCAGTTTCAGGCTTAAGATAGACCTGGGCGGATAGGGGAGGTATGGAGGAAGAATCCCGTAGGGTTTCGGACCTGGAGGCGAGTTGAGGCCTAGGGCGTGTTTGAAGCGGCTGATTACTGATGTCTTGGTTTTTTTACTCTCCTTGCGCAGTGGTGGTTTAGCCAGGTACTTCAGCTAGTTGTTAATTTCAGGACCTATTTCTCCTTTCTTTTGACAGTCACTCTCAAGCCGTCTCAATGCTATTAAAAAGATTTGGACAGAGTTGCAAATGGGCAGAGCTGGAGTGGTTGGTAGGCATCTTGAAGGTTAATTACAACACACCATGCATAAAATCGCGGGGCAAACAAAATGCTATATTAGCTTATCCTTCCCTCAGGATAATTAACCAGATGCAATAAAAGAGCTCTAAAGTATGGGTATTATTATGACATGCCTTTGGATATTTTATAATATCTTGGACGAATTTATTCCTTTTTTTGGTGAAGAATCAGGTAACACTCTTTGATCTTCCCGTCCATCAAAGAAGCCATCCTTCCTCCACAATTAACTTATGCGCCATGTTCGGCGGGTACCTCGAACAGACACCACTGTGCACGAAGCACCAAAGTACCCCCCTATCGGCTAAGAAGGTACCGGCCACGCCGGGCTTCCTGCACAAGGAAACGGGGTTGCACTTGCAACTGCAGCACACGGCAGTCACCGCCCGCCTTCCCGTCATCCACCATCCAGCGTCCACCATTTTCCCCCTCCCCACCCACACACTCCATCCACTTCTCACGCATTCCCATCCATTCTTCCTTCTGCCATATCCCATACTCTACTTCTGCATCCCTCGCTTTTTTCCCCCCTTAGTCAAGCGATAGCCATCTTCCCCTTTTTCTACTCGACGCGATTCGGCTTCGAAACCCGTTCCGACTTCGATACAGCTTCATCCGACCCATTTTCGCCCGCGCCCTTTGACTCGACAAGGAGCTCTGCCAAGGGCGATACAACCGCGAGCCTGAATATCCACCCCCGCGCATCAACTGTCTACGACTATCCACCCAGCGCCGGTTGCCTCTCTTTTTCTCTCGGCCTTTCGCTCTCTCCGGTCGGATCCACTACGCCAACCTCAACTCGACTCGTCTAGATCCGTCTCGACCTGATCGACAACTCGTTCTCCCACTCGAAAATCTCCCTGTCCCTCATTCCCGTTCGATTCCATCGACCCTGGTAATTGCTCTTCCGGCACGACGATCCCATCACCCGACAAGCAGTCGCAAATCCCCAAACTCGACCCAGGCATTCCCCTCGATCGCGACACAAGATACATCCGTCCGCCCACTCCTCTTGAGCGCCTGGCTAGGCCGTCCCGCCAGATGCTGTCGCTATGGATGGCTTCTACCCTCCCAACCAGCTGCATCAGCAGCAGCAGCAGCCCCATCAGCAACAGTACCAACAAGCGCAACAACAGGGTCAGCAGAACCAGCAGAACCAGATGCCCCCCGGCATGGTGCCAGACCCCTCCCTAATGTCTGGTGGGGAGTCGCTTGACGACATCATAATCGACAACCAGAATGAGCTATATCGTCGACGGAGCATGCCTCAAGCCTACGCCAACCCCATGGGCCAATTCCAGATTCCTCAGCAGCAGCACCAGGGACAGAGGAGGATGTCATCCGTGGGTGCTGGTGATATGATGACTTTTGGAGCCGACAACGGCGACCTCAACTCCTTTCAGTTCAACCAGCCGATGAATGCCGGCTTCCCCACCATTAATACATCCCTCGCCATGTCTAACCAGATGGGCAACTACATGGCCCCGGACCCTAATGAGTACTCAGCCATCTCTCCAGATATGATGGGATCTATGATCCCCTCCACATTCGCCAACATGAGTGTTGGGCCAGTGGGGGCACAGATGCCGAATAACGGTGCGTCCATGAACTTGTACTCACCAGCCGGGAATCCCATGGCAGGTCAGTACCCTCAAGGACAGCTAAATCCCCAGGTCGGGAACGATTTCTCAATGGATCTCACTCCGGATGATGGTTCAATGAATGTACCTCAAAATACCGTTCCAACAACGAACGCAGCGTCCGCTCCCACGATAACCGACATGGAGACGATAGATGAATCCAACGACAACATGATCCAACCTTTCAACTCAGGGGTGTCCGATGCGAACCAGAATCTCCCGTCTCTCTCCCGTCAGGTCTCCACAGCCTCAGGTTCCGTTGTCTCTCCTCCTCAACCCCAATCCCACGCCACCATGGCCTCGTCCTCTATCACACACCCAACCAGCACTTCTGTCGCGACGACACCCACAAACGCCGGTACCCCTCGAGACCCGAAAGAGAAGACCGTGTACTCCAAGAGTGGGTTTGACATGCTCAAAGCCCTCTGGCTGGTTGCGACACGAAAAGACCCTAGAATTCAACTCGGTGCGGTGGATATGTCGTGCGCTTTTGTCGTCTGCGATGTTACCATGAACGATTGCCCCATTATTTACGTTTCCGACAACTTCCAGAATCTCACAGGCTACAGTCGGCATGAGATTGTTGGTCAGAACTGTCGCTTTCTTCAAGCTCCGGATGGCAAAGTCGAAGCGGGCTCCAAGCGCGAATTTGTGGACGACGGCGCCGTGTACAACTTGAAGAAGATGATCCACGAGGGCAAGGAGGTCCAGCAGAGTCTTATCAACTATCGAAAGGGCGGAAAGCCCTTCCTGAATCTCTTAACCATGATCCCCATTCCCTGGGATACAGACGAAATCAGGTACTTTATTGGTTTCCAGATCGATCTCGTCGAATGCCCCGATGCGATTGCCTCGAACCAGGAGCTTGGAGGTGTGAAGGTGAACTACAAGCACAGCGACATTGGTCAGTACATCTGGACGCCACCGCAGTCGAGCCAGTGGGAACCCGAGAACGGACAGACGCTAGGCATTGACGATGTTTCGACTCTATTACAACAGTTCAGCCCTAAAGGTCTTCCTTCAGACTGGCACAAGCAGTCGTGGGATAAGATGCTTCTCGAGAACACCGACGACGTTGTCCATGTCCTTTCGCTCAAGGGTCTCTTCCTTTATCTATCACCTGCTTGCAAACGAGTTCTCGAGTACGATGCTGCGGATCTTGTTGGCAACTCACTCTCGACGGTTTGCCACCCATCTGACATTGTTCCCGTTACACGCGAGTTAAAGGATACGACTTCTGGCAACCCCGTCAACATTGTTTTCCGGATTCGCAGAAAGAACAGCGGCTATACATGGTTCGAAAGTCACGGATCGCTTTTCATCGAACAAGGGAAGGGTCGGAAGTGCATCATCCTGGTGGGACGCAAGCGACCCGTGTTCGCCCTCAGCCGCCGCAATCTCGAGGCAAATGGAGGCATTGGTGATAGTGAACTTTGGACGAAACTCTCGACCTCGGGCCTCTTCTTGTTCGTTTCATCCAACATTCGGTCTCTGCTCGATCTCCAGCCAGAAAGCCTTGTAGGGACGAGTATACAGGACCTCATGCGAAAGGAATCACGGCCTGAATTTGGACGAACTATCGAGAAGGCAAGACGTGGAAAGATTGTCACATGCAAGCACGAGGTTCAGAATCGCAGGGGCCAGGTGCTACAGGCCCAAACTACTCTGTATCCCGGAGATGCCTCTGAAGGTCAGAAGCCGTCTTTCTTGCTTGCACAGACAAAGCTTCTTAAGGCTTCATCGCGCAACATTGCCCCCGCAAGCACAGGCTCTAGATCGATAGCAGCGACTCCACGGTCAGATAACCAGGCCCATCAGCCAGGTTTCGTCTCACAACCCGCTGGTGGCGCATTAGCACCTGGTACTCAAGATGCAGCGCTGGCTTCTGACGACAACATTTTCGATGAACTGAGAACGACCAAATGCTCGAGCTGGCAGTTTGAGTTGAGGCAGATGGAAAAGGTCAACCGCATCCTGGCTGAGGAACTTGGCGGGCTGCTCTCCAACAAGAAGAAGCGTAAGAGAAGAAAGGGTGTTGGCAACATTGTTCGAGACTGTGCCAACTGCCACACAAGAAACACTCCTGAGTGGCGTAGAGGACCCAGCGGCCAGAGAGATCTCTGTAACAGCTGTGGTCTCAGATGGGCCAAGCAGGTAAGTTCAACGCTGCCGGTCACCTGTGACAATACTAACGGTATACTAGACTGGTCGGGTCTCTCCACGCAATTCTTCTCGAGGCGGTAATACTGCCAACGGCGATGCTCGAAGCAAAAAGTCCAACTCGCCATCATCGCCACTACACAAGGAGCTTACCGCTGAGACGCCAAACGCACGAGCTGGGAATGGTGAAGGTGCAATCAATCCTTCGCAACTCACAAAGCAGAAGATCGATAATGGAACTGCTGCCCCGAGCGGTGCCGCCTCAGCTACAGGTGTGAAGCCATCGGCTGTGATGCCACCATTGAGCCACTCGTCAATGCTACCGGTTGGACAACCGTCGTCGATGGTTTCGATTCGAGAGGAACGCGAGGCGAGTCAACCTTGATCGATGAGCGCAGGCCTTTCTTTTCTCTCTTCATCTTTTTGTACCTCAAAGTCGCGATCTGATCACGGAGCTTTCGGAGCCGGGTGTCTTGATTACACGGCATTATGATACCCGCCATTTCTTTACTTCTCGCCTACCCTCGCTCGAAACAGCCCTTGCTCCGAGGATGGCTGCAGGGAATGGCAAGATAGTTGTCACAACATCGACTATGGAACTCAGAAGACGGCACTGAGTTGTCCTTGTCGGATCTTTATTTTGGGAGGGGAACTGATATCCCTCATGGTGCAAGCGGTCTGGGATTTTGGAAATGGGAATAGACACGAATATACCACATATACGAGGAGTTTGGGATGAGTATTTTGGACACGACTGGGACTTTGCTGGAGCCCCTACAGCTTTACGGCCTCACCATTTCACCACCCATGGGCACAGCTCGACATGCCGCGGAAAAGAAGCCTGAAGGACAAATGGACAAGAGGTTAACACTACTTCTCTTGATCAATCTTTTGTGTTTGGTGAGAATATCAGGCTAGCGTGGAGTTGTGCTAGGTCATGTTGGAGTTTCACATACAGCCATGTGTAGGAATGTCGGATCATCATTGTTGGAGGAATATGAGGACCATGTACTGCAAATAAGGGGAACAGCAAAGTAGTCTCGGTTATGAAATACGAAACGAATACGATTTGTCCACCGTTGGCTGCCACTAAGGGGTTCACATGTGAACCATCTAGACGGGCTTTAGAGAACAGCAACCGCCGCTTGACCTCGGGGGCCTATGATACACGGTCCTTGAAATCTTTTAATGATGCTAAAGATGGAATATTACAGGGCTATCGACTGAGAGTGATTCACGCCCGAAAGAGAGGACTCGCACCGCAAGTAAATAGCTACTATCCTACTATATAGATTATGGGGCAAACCTGGCGGTGATTTGCTCTCTAGACATGCTTTATCATCCCAGCACATCGAGGTACAGTGATTAACTGTCATGATGGCATTCCCCTTCACCGACAAATGCCCGCTGATATTACTTTGTTGATCCTACAACTATAATCACAAGTAAGGAAGAAATGATCAATTCAAAGTACAGTCCTCATAAAGTCTTCTCTAACTACTTATCTAATTCTCATGTATGAATTTAATAATAATTTAGGAAAAGAAGAACAGAGTCTTATGGAGTTGTTTCTCGTCATTCGTCTAATCCTGACATTGACACCTGTGTGAAGTTCACGCCAGATGCGAACGGACAAGACAGTGGTACAATCAAAGGCCTGGCAGCGCTCAACCCAGCATCGCAATCCTAGTAGCAAGTTTTATTGTTCCACACCTCCCAACTGTGTCTCAGGGACGACTTCTTGTGCATGATCCCTTGAATGGTGCGTGAGCCATTCGTGGTTTGCCCACCACAAATCCATCTCCAATAAGCCCCTACTCAACGAGCCCACAAGGGAAACAATGAGGACGAGAAATCACTCCGGTCGATGTCTCTTTCTTGAAAGCCAGCCCTTCCGGTGTTCTGAAACCGCGGTATGCCTCGCCGGATCCGGTTATGATGCATACCTACTCCATCTGGGGGAATCTGTCGGGGTGCGGATGATTCTGCTTCCGATTTGACTGGCCAACTGCTTAGTTATAAAGAAGCAGAGGTTTTCAGTGATTCCACACTTCCGGACCTCATCTTTCAAGACATCAGGCTCTTGCGCAACATGGAGGATGAGGGGAAAGATGTCCGTCCCAGTCCCAGCAGTAAAGGGGCGCGGAGCATCATGCGAGTTAGGAAAGAAACGAAACAAAAGAATATCAAGAGGGTTTTATATAGCTCGCCTCAAGCATAATAATTAGTTAAATATATATAATAATAAAGGTAAATCTTAAGGGATTCTTCGCCTATCCTTAGTATACTACAGATACCATCTTTAGAGGAGGATATGATGAAGTGTTTGGACGAACGTCTCTTTACGTCGGCCCTGGTGGGCATCATGGTGTGACGGTGCCAACACAAGCGACTCGAGCTTAGGAAATAAATCCACTATGGCTATGACAAGGGCTGGTTGCATGGTCGGGTTGATTCGATGCTCAGGTAGCAGGCCAACGACGTTGATGCTTGTGTCGATTATCAGATGGAGCCTTCGCAGGCTTCCCTGGTGAAATCCACACGCCGTCTGCCAGTGCATGCCTTGATTCGCAGTGAATATATATAGGGAAACGAGGTTATTGAGTGTGGAACACTTGTGGATTGCCATAGATGTTACAGCGGGAATTGCTTTCAGCATGAGGTGTTGAACTTTGGGAAGAAGTTCGGCTGGGTGGACTGAAGCAGTTGTCTGGATTCCTCTGTTCCACGATATACAACTCAAGTACAGTGATGTTACGTGAGAGTCTGAGGGCTTGGAAAATCAGGCCCGGTAGTGCAGGCTCCTCGAGAACCTACGCCTCTTCATCACTAAGCAGTTGGCCCTTAGTTATTCATCCAGTCCATGTGGGCGTAGTGGAAGGTGGATGATGATCTGAAGCGACCTACCAAAAGCACAGTTAGCGGATCGTCAAACATCATAATATGAATTTCTTACCAAAGACTTTAGTATATATACGGCATAGGGAGGTTGTGTCGGACACATAGAGTTCGAGGGCACGTGCAAGCCTAGTTTGCGTGTCATACATGCGAACCCTTCTGAACACCAAACTCGCTAAGAGTTGCCGGCGGGCTTTATTTCGAGCAGCTCGCAAGCGCAAGGTAGCTCTTGGTGTCTAAAAATTGCCGATATAGATAGTTATCTCGGGCGATAGGGCCGTCTCTTCTGATACCTGCCCGGGTAACAGAAGATGCCCAGCAACCGCCACTTGACGCTGTTCAACTTCAGCGTTACTCATTTCCTCGGCTCCGCCACCATGCTCTCCTCCTCCATCTGAATGGTGAGGTGTGAACGGTGAGAGTTGGTAGCGTCGTGACAGAGCGTGCGCGTAGGTATATATGATATAAGCGTCTCGAGCCCTCTTTGCGTGGGAGAAACTACTATTGAACGCAGTGCAAAAGCCGACAATGAACGATTGATAGAAAGTGTCGGTGATTGGGCGGTCGACGAGAGCTCCCTCTCGAATACCTCTTCCCATTTCCAGAAGCGCGGGCGTGTCGATTCCGACTATATATACGTGGAGGAGCTATGGGGAGTATGCCTCGTTAGCCTAGGACACTTGTTAGGGGAGGATCATTCACGGAACTCACGTCACATGCCTTCGCAGCATCTTATGCGTTTTCCAGATCAAAGTTGTCGCCGGAGCGAAACAGCATATGATGACGAACCACCAGATCGTTTTCGCCGCCCGTCGGTAGCTCGGTTGCTTCGTCCAGGATTCTGGTTTGGCGGCCAAGAAAGGCACCGTTTCTTGTACTCCAGAGTATATATACGTTCAGGACCAGAATAGAAAGAGTGTGATTATAGGGAGGTAGCTGGTCGCTACATCAGAGGTTGGCGATGTGCCGTGAGAGCATAGATGAAAAGGAAAGTGTTTCATCGATCAGGCACCGACAATACAAGGCTTAGGATAACTCATTGATGAGATTCATCCTAAAATGAGGCATAAATAGTATGGGAATATTACCTTCCGGCTCGTAGTATAACATAAAATCCTCTGCTTTTATATAATTATTAGACTGTTAAGAACCGCTCACATCGACAAGAGGGAGTGGTTGGAGGCGTAGAGGCCCTGTCTAGATACCGCTGCTCGTCCTGCTGAGTCGTCCACGGGTGACTGAAAGCTAGTCGAGTTCTTCTTCTCGAAACGCTCGATCCAGCTCTAGCAAGGCTGGCGGAGAGTTGAGCATGGTCCACGGATGGTAGTCGATGGTTCTGGCTCGAGTTACGTACATAACATCTTGACCAGGCAGCGATGGTAAGAAGAATATATATGATTATGATCCAGGAGGCTTTCAACGTTGGGGTGTATGGTATATATAATCAGAGCGGAGTATCGAGAAAGGTCGTTCAATAACAAGACAGTGAAATGCCGAACATGAAGTCATTATGGAGTTGACCGCTTGTGACAGAGAAGGCCACCCCCAAGACAGCAGATACCAGAAGCCAGATGCAACTGACCAGAGAGGTCCGTCCACGCGTTGTGAAACGGGGTTGCGGTGAGCATGAATGCATACTCGTAGCGCAAATCTCGAACGGCGTGGGACAAGTATATATATACTCCGTCTTGGCGTCTTGGGACTCATCGAAGATCAGGGCACTGAACCCTGTCCCTCTGAGCCCGGCGATGCCAGGATTGAGGGGATTTCCCATACTCTTTGACGAATTTGGCGGCTTGACCCTCATATTTTTTCAGTTGGCCAACACGCATCGCCAAGCCTGAGGCGTAGGCAATGCGGTGTTGATACGCCGCCACGTCCCTGTCCCGGAGCAGCCCCCGAACAAAGGAGTGTGAACATATCACCGCGTCGTATACCCTCAGGGCGTCGTGGGGATACGCCCTGTGGTCGAGTATGAGAAACCTCGGGCGGTGCTCCTGTAAATAGATGTCAACATATGTCTAACGAAGAAGACTCATCCCGATGTCCAACTTACTCGCTTCCAGTGGCGCGTCAGCCCACCCGCCCACTGGGAGATGCACCCGCTCCGACACACGACAAGAACAGGGCCGCGACGTAGGTAGGTGACCCACGGGCAGCTCTTCCCGCAGCTCCAGGGCGGCCACAAGCGCCGTCAAGGATTTTCCGAGCCCGACTACATCGCTAAGGATGCAGCCCCTGAATTTCGGGCGGGTGGTGAGCTTCAATTCCTCCTCGGCCATTCACCGCCGTGGGCCATGGTCAGGCTCAGTTTTTTTACCATCCCTTAGCTCCTAGGTGCACTCACGAGTTAGCTATCGTGAATTGTTCCATCACGGCGTAAGCGTCAGTGAATCACTTACTGGGTGATATATAAAAGGTGTGTTGCCGAGATATATATGTTCAAGGGCGTCTATAATCTTGCAGATAATCAGAACCTAAGGTCAAGACTAAATCCTATATAGCACTGGTTCCAGTCCGCTTTTCGACAGGGCACTTGACCAGAAAGACGTGGGAAGTCTAAGTCCCGCGATAGAAGCTGCGGTTGAGAACAGCGCGCTTTCTAATATATAACCAGCGTGGGCGCAGTAGATCATGCGGTCGCCAGTGTGGGCATCTCGACCTTCTCGGCGATCAACGGCGCAGACAGAGCCGCATCGAAGGCTGACGTGTTCAAGGACGCTGGCGCTGCTAGCCGGAACCAAAGGCGGAGGGTGACGAGATCAGGATCAGCTCTAGAATGGGTGTCGGCACCAGGTTATAACTCCATGGTCTCCTACACGGCTTTGAGTCGGGCAAATACCTGTTGTAATATAGTATATATGAGGCAAGGTGGTGTTGAGGTGAGAGGAGCGAGAATAGGAAGAGGGGGGCAGCTCTGGTATAAATACTTGTCGGGAAGAAAGATGAGTAATACAGAAGCCGCGTAATGATCTCGCATATCAAGCAGTGAATCACTGTGCTTGAACATCCAGCTGAAGGTTTCGTACAAACCGTACGGCAAACGAAGACGTGTTTCGCTCACTACAAGCAACTCTTGTGTGTGCTGCTGGGATTGGGATATCACAAGGGAAACTAGGAAACTAAGAAATCTGTTATCTTGTTTTATAGAGCGAATATTTGATCAAGCCCAGCACCTCAAGGTACAGTGATTCACTGCCATGAGGGCATCCTTCTAATACATTCTGCGCAATCTTCAGGTCAATCTTTCTCAACCACCACCACCTTTCTTCACATCGCTGCATTTCTTCGACTTCGATCTTCTATTGCCACAACCGAGCAAACTACACGCTTTGCCCCAGGGTGCCCCAACAACGATGGCAGAGCCTCCTTCACACCTTGCCCTACTAGTCTGCAACTGTGAGCAACACTGTAGACCTAGCTCTCTACGCCCTGTGATTATAACGGATACTAGACCACCCGATCGAAGTCAGAGATGACTCGACCGTCTTTACCACGGTTAATAAACCATGTCAGTTACTTGCGACCGATACATAAAGACGTAGATCTTATTTTTTTTGCCTGAATAAACACGACGGAGACTAATGAAAATGGGCTTAACTATATCTAAAAATGTGATAAATAAATGCGAATTTTAGAGGCTTCTAAGGTAAAATTAATAAATAAGTATAAAATATTAGAAGAGTGTCCTTCTAAGATTTATGAGCTCTTATTCTAGACTTGTGATTTTTTTTTTTTTAGAGTTTATTATAAAATCATCCTCGTAGTTGAAGAGGTCGAGATGAATATCCTGATAAGCCTCTTCTAAGTTGGCGATGGCTCGTCTCTGGCGACAATTCAACACCACACTTTACAAGTGCACCATCCACCAACAGGTCCACCTGAAAGTATCTACCTACTAGTTATACCTTACTATCTAGAGCCTGGAACTGCTCTAAAAGCTGGACCATGAGCTTGTCTGCAGCCGAATTCAACTAGGCTACCCTAGATCATCGCCTTGAACGAGCTGAGATCTCCGCATAAGCGCCGACACTGCAAATAGCCACTGGCAGGACTGTAGTGAATGATGCATACGTCAGGGCGGCATGTGATAGCGAACTCCTGACCCCGAAGAGGATCGTAATAACCGGGAAGTGGATGACCGCATGATGTGTTGACGTACGAGGCTGCGCTCCGCTTCAACCCCTGAGCGGGAGAAACTCAAAATGATGAGTGGGCACGGCCTGGTAGGTGTCGAGGCCTTTGGTCGGGTTGCATGTAAGGATAAATCAGTCAAATTAGTCCAAGATCATCTGCTATATACCCTCTATCTAAAGCTCATCCTTTGTATGCGTTTCCTCCTCTAGCTTTCGGCTCTTGGTATTCTTCTCCTCCACGCCCTTGCGTCGTTGGTCCAGGGCTGCAATCTCATCATCGTAGACGGTCCACTCGGGAACCTGTCTTCTCGCTCGGTCGAGCTTGGGCTCCTTGGTCTGCGGGTTGTTGCATAGATCGATGGTGCGGGCCGAGGCGAGACTCTCATCACTACACCATGTCTCGCACCAGAGCCACTCCTGGGGAAGACTATGGATGGGGATGGTGAATTGCATGTTGTTGGGCAGGTCCTGGTCCAGGTTGGACAAACTGTTGGGGTCGGCCGAGAGAGTGTGGTACTGTTGTCTGAGACGGTCGCCGGCCGCGAGCTGGCGGAAGCGGTGTAGATCGACGACGTAGAGGGCCGAGATGTGATAGGGGAGACCGCGAAGGTAATTTGCCCAGTAGCCCTGCTTCCAGAACCGGAAGCCTTCCATCTCTGTGCGCGAGTCACACATGGGGGTGAACCCGTAAGGAGCCCCCTTGAGATCGTGGTTCACAAGGTCAATCATATCGGTACGGACGATTTGGTCCGCGTCCACAAAGATGACCTTGTCGAGTGACAGAGGGAACAGGACGTCAAGGAAGAGAATCTTGTAACCCCAGATCTCGCGCTGCTTCTCCTTTTGCTGACGAAGCCAGTGAGGCCACTTATATGTCACCATCTCGTACTTGAACCCATACTCAGCTGCCATGTGCGGAATAAAGTCCTTGAACGAGGGTGAAAGGAACTGCTCAATGAACCAGAACTTGACAGTATGCTTGGTGTTGCGCATGACAGAGACCATCATGATGTTGAGCATACGCTCGTAGAGGTGGCCACTGGCGACACTGAAGATGTTGATCTCGGCGTGTTCTTGTGCCGAGATCTCCTTGTGCGTCTTGGATGCACCAAGGAGACTCTCGGCGAACTTGAGGCCTTTAGCAACAATGCCCTTGTCTTCACCATCAGTTGTTGCGAGAACGTCTGCTTCTGCCATGCCTGGCTTCCGTTCCAATCGTGGATACAGTGTTGTACCCTTAAAGTCCATAAGAGCAACCTCCGTACCTTCATCTCCAGGGACAGCGGAGTAGCCCTGGGCGCCAACGCTCTCAATACTAAAGATGTCAGCACTGCGACCCTCCTTGAGCTGAATGTTGTAGTAACCAGGGTTCGCCTTGAACTGGAAGTATCCAAGGTTGGCCATGATAATGGTATCAGTGATGAGGGGGTCCTTTTCTGTTGCCAAGACCAGCTGGGCACCACGGGGTGCGCCTCGCTTGCCATCTCTGGAGTGACCCTCAATGAGGATATTCTCTAGCTCGTATGTCGCGTCCACATCGGCCTTGACGGAGCTGAGCTTGATGTTGTCGAGATCGTGGACAGATGCCTTGGGAGCCACAAGCCAAGCTGGGGGAACATCCATGCCGGCTGTCAGAAGAGCCTCCGAGGGAAGGCCCTTGAAAACAGCCTTGGGACCCTCAACATGGCCATCCTTATCGAAAGAGGGGGCTGAGTTGAGAACATAGCGGAAGAAACGCTTGATGGGAAGCTCTGACACAACCTCCTTTGGGTTGATGATCAGTTTCAGATACACACCATCCAGCTCAGAGAGGACCTTGAGAATTGGAGCCCACTTCTGGCCCTGCTCGCTGGTGGGGTTCAGGAGACCACCGATGTGAATGCTAGCAGTTTCTGGGTTGCCAATCTCGATTGCGGTATGTGTCGAGTCCCATGTAGTGTAGAGTGTGGTTCGAACAGACGGAGCAGACTCAAAGATGCCCTCTGGAAGATCAGAGATGGTGGAGAGCGCAGTGATGGAGGTAAGCTTTGCGGCGGCAACAGGGTCTGAGAGCTTGTCGCTGAAGCCGAGGGCCTCGATCGCAGCATAAACAGGGAGGATTCTGTTTCGCTGTTCAAAGTCAAGGAGATGTTGCAAGTCGTCCTCTTTGAACAAGACATTGGTTGGTAGAGGACCGACGACACGGCCGTTGAGAAGTAGAGCCTTTGTTCCTGGCAAGATCTTGGCAGTCGAGAGGAAGTCGGCCAACGCGCTACCGAATCCATCATCCTCACCTGTCCACGATGCCTCGAGAATGGTCTTGAGCTCATCCTCGTTCTCGATCTCAGCAAGCTTCGCCTCGTTGGTTTTAAATGCACCATTGACAGCGTGTGCGTCAGTGGGAGATGAAGGGTTATGGACAAGTTCAAGTCGGATTCCCGGGTTGGCGCGCTTGAACTGAAGGGCAGAAACAAGAAGATCCTGACCATCTTCCGTGTTGAGGTCGGTGACGACAGTGAGACCAGCCCATGTCTCCTTTGTCGACTCAGCATTGGCCTCGAGAACAGCAATCTTGCTGAACAGGTCAGCATGATCAGTGTAGAGCTTGTTGACATCGAGAACGCGGAGAGATTTATCATCATCGGGGAAGATGTAAGTGTTCCTCTTGGCAAGCGCCTTGTTCAAAAAGACACCGGGAACCCAGCTCTTCTCGTCAATCTCCCCAAGGTAGACGGCCTTTTGAATGACTTGGGTATCTTCAGTCAACCGCTGGCCCATCGTCTGAACCCAGTTCTTTTCCCGGGGAATGGCCAAGCCGTCAACGAATACGGGGCGCACCGTCGTGTCTACGTTGAGTCGACTGACCCAAGCCTGAGCGGCCTTGATCTTTTGCACGTAAGATTCGGCCTCAAGAACCTCATCCAGAGTCATCTTGGTAGTTTCGGGCAGTGGCTCGCGTCCCTCAATCGCCTTGGCAAAGGCCTTCTTGTCCACACCAGTCTTGGAACCCTCCTCGCATTCCGAGAGATATGCAACTAGAGATTCAAGACCATACGTTTCCATCAAATGATACGCAATCTTGCCTGCCGCAACAGCTGCAGGTGTGGATGTCAGGGGAGCAATACCGAAGCGGATGGTGAGGCCACGCTGCATGAACTGTGCCAGCTGGCCGAATGCCCTTACGTCCTGAAGATTGGTAAAATCGACAGGCGCAATAATATGGAAGAGGTTGAGAGCCACCTGGGGAAGCTGGCCAGGATAAGTGCGTCGAAGAAGCTAAAACATGATGAGTGACATTCCGCGCTAAAGGGTGTTGTTATACATACCGCCTTCAGTTCCTTCGGGAGCTCTGCGTACTGACTATCCTTCTCGAGATCATTGAGCCAAATAAAGACCTTGCCGTCTTCGCTTCTATCTGTCCAATCGAATCTGGTGGGCTCATCATCTGCTTTGGCAGCCGCGATCTCTGAGTGTCCAAGCAACGAAACAGCTTGCTGGCCGTTGAAGCCAAGTGCACGAACACCATTGATCAGCTTGCGCTCGCGTCGAATCATATCAATAAGGTTGAAAGGTTCGATTTGTCGCTCAATGAGTTGAACTCCGTTCATCCACAAGAAGTTGATGCCGGTAGGAACGCCGGCTGCGACATTCTTCTCCTGTTCCTCCTTAAACTCCGTGGAGACCTCGTGGGCGATGATCGACCTGGAAAACTTGGGGAAGTCCTGTGTCGCCTTGACCAGGGTCTCGAACGGATTCTCACTCTTCAAAATGAACGAAGCAGTCTTCAAGCCCAAGGATGCCAACTCCGACGTCGAAAGAGGCTTCAGATCAGCAACCTCCTCTTCTTCGTCAAGGACTACATCGGTGGCGACAGGCTTTTGCGTAGCATCTTTACCGGCTTCGCGATCGTCAATAACGATGTAGTCGGTTCTCTTCAAGGCCAGCTCGACACCATATCCACTGACAGGTAGAGGGCTGCTCTGGGCGGTACTGCGACGGTATCGAAGCCGGTAGGAGATGTCTCCTTGCTTGGCAGCCTTTGAAAGAGCTTCGTGAAAGGGACCGAATGAGGCAGACGTAGGATCAGCATAGAGAACAGCGTCCTTGCCAATGCCCAGTACTCGATCAAAGGGCAACACATTGGCTTGCCTGTATCAAATTAGGACTCAACAAGGACCGAAGCTTGGATGCACATAACATACTTAGACGATAGGTCACTCTCTGCCGCAGCATCAAGCGTTGGCGAGCAATACTTCTTGTTGTCAACCAGAGCCCAGCTCTGGCACTTGTCGTCGACATCCTCCCTTGTTGTAGGGTCAACGGCAGTCGAGTAGTATTGGTAATGAGCCTCGATTCGTGGCGCCGCAGCTCGCAGGGAAAGAGCTAGCTTAAAGGTCGATAGAGCATCGGGGCTGGAAATATGGCCGTCTTGTTGTAGAACCTCGAGGAACTGGTCGTAGAGCTCTGCGTCTGAGCCTGCTGATGCGAAATGACCACTAGCAATCTTGTCAAGGAGTGGGAAGTACGAAGTAGAGTTTTCTCCGGCAGCCGTCTCGCTAAAGACCATTAGTACTGCGACACAAGATGGTATGCTCTGGATGCTTGGCATACAGAAGTTCGAGTAGATAGGGCCCACGGGGAAAGGCAGCGTTCATGCCCACGTTGACAGCAGGAGATGCAGTCGCTAGAGATGCCATGAGGGCCATCGCAAGCCCCCATGGTAGTTGAGAAAGTCGCAACATGGCTAGAACTGTCTCGGGTAGCGCATATGGTCGTCTTTGTTGTATCTACGCGAAGCTCCGAGCTTTGAGGCTCGCGATGGAGGGGCAAAGGACAGCTCTCAAGAGCTACCTATATGGTAGACGTGGCGATTTTAAGAAATGATGCTGCAATCCTTAGAGACACAAGTTTAATAAACGATTCGGCTTTCTAAGCCTTCTCCGACTGCAGCAGGCTTTCAATTGCCCCGCAATGTCAACTCGTTCATCGGGAATCAAGCTGACCTCTGATTGTAAAGTGTCGTTGGATCTGGACAGCGTCACCAAAAGCAAGAGCTGCCCCAACTAGGCTTAGCGAGGTTCCCCCGTCATGATGTGGCGCCTGTGGCGGTGACAGGACCCAGTGGCTTTTCGACGTCGTATCCCCTGCATCTGGCACGCCAGAGGTTACCCAACTGTTCTCAAGCATCGTAGATACTTCTCTAGAAAATATCATAAAATGCCTAATTATTTCGAGTAATTTATTTTTATTTTATTACACTCTATCAGTTATCTTTTAGAAAGGATATTCCCATAAGTTTATCCCGGTGCCTGGCTTCAGGGGTCGTGTCAAGCCACATTCAGGGAGCTTAACGAGCGGAACAATGGATGTTGCGGGTGGATTCAGCCTCCCCAGCCATGAATGGCAGCCCACACTTTGGGACACGATTGCTTAAGCCTCCTAGGTAGGAGATCCCTCCACGGCCAGCATTCAACAACCACTATCCCTCCCTTTTCCCTCCTCACAACCTCCCCCTTCTCCACGCTCTGCTGGCCAGCTCGCTCCGACGATTGCGATCTAGCGACAAGCAAGCTGAGCAACTGCTTCCAACGACCGCTTCTTGGGCCCGTATTGTTCCACCCCTTAATGCTCGAAGCTGCGGCTTCACCTCCCCGCCAAGATGCAGTCCTCCCCGGGAATGTTGACCAAGGTATGAATGCGCGGCCATGATGTGTCAAAGTCCAGATTGGCTAATTGCACTCGTTGCGCAGTTTGAGTCCAAGTCCTCTCGAGCAAAGGGAATTGCCTTCCATCCCAAGAGGTCAGTCGTTGACCGTCGCTGAACCGCATCGCAACCTCCAAGCTGACAAGTCACCATCAGACCATGGATCCTCGTGTCGCTACACTCTTCCACTATCCAGCTTTGGGATTACCGAATGGGAACATTGATTGATCGTTTCGAGGAACACGATGGCCCCGTCCGAGGTGTCGATTTCCACAAGACCCAGCCACTTTTCGTCTCGGGCGGTGACGACTACAAGATCAAGGTCTGGTCCTACCAGACTAGACGGTGCCTGTTCACCCTCAACGGCCATCTTGACTATGTCCGAACCGTCTTCTTCCACCACGAGCTTCCCTGGATTCTGTCAGCCTCGGATGACCAAACCATTCGGATATGGAACTGGCAGAACCGTTCACTGAGTAGGTTGCGTTGGCGCTTTGCCAAATGTTCTGAAATGCTGATGTGTCCATAGTCTGCACCATGACTGGCCACAACCACTATGCCATGTGCGCTCAGTTCCACCCCAAGGAAGACCTCGTCGTCTCGGCCTCTCTCGATCAGTCCGTCCGTGTTTGGGACATCTCCGGCCTCCGAAAGAAGCACTCTGCCCCCACTTCGATGTCCTTCGAGGACCAGATGGCGCGCGCCAACCAGAACCAGACCGACATGTTTGGCAACACCGATGCCGTTGTCAAGTTCGTCCTCGAGGGCCACGACCGAGGCGTGAACTGGGTCGCCTTCCACCCTACAATGCCCCTCATTGTGAGCGCTGGCGACGACCGCCTGGTCAAGCTCTGGCGCATGAGCGAGACCAAGGCTTGGGAGGTTGATACATGCCGAGGGCATTTCCAGAACGCCTCGGGCTGTCTTTTCCACCCTCACCAGGACCTGATTCTGTCTGCCGGCGAGGACAAGACCATCCGTGTATGGGATCTCAACAAGCGAACTGCTGTTCAGTCATTCAAGCGGGAGAACGACCGCTTCTGGGTTATTGCTGCTCACCCCGAGATCAACCTCTTTGCTGCTGGTCATGACAACGGTGTCATGGTCTTCAAGCTGGAGCGTGAGCGCCCTGCCTCCGCCGTTCACCAGAACCAGCTGTTCTACGTCACCAAGGAGAAGCATGTCAAGTCCTATGATTTCCAGAAGAACATCGAGAGCCCTACCCTGCTGTCGCTCAAGAAGCTCGGTAGCGCCTGGGTTGCGCCTCGCACCCTGTCGTACAACCCTGCGGAGCGATCTATCCTTGTCACCTCCCCCGCCGACGGAGGCTCTTACGAGCTGGTGAACCTTCCCAAGGATGGCTCGGGCGCTATCGAGCCAGCCGAGTCCAAGCGTGGCGCTGGCAACTCGGCCATCTTCGTGGCCCGCAACCGATTCGCCGTGCTCAACTCGGCCAACCAGACCATCGATATCAAGGACCTCTCCAACAACACGACCCGATCCTTCAAGCCTCCCGTTGGCACCACTGACATCTACTTTGGAGGTACTGGTAACCTGCTGATCATCACCCCGACCGCTGTCCACCTCTATGACATCCAGCAGAAGAAGAGCACCGGTGAGCTTGCCGTCAGTGGTGTCAAGTATGTCGTGTGGTCCAACGATGGCCTCTACGCCGCTCTCCTGAGCAAGCACAATGTCACCATTGTTACCAAGACTCTCGAGCAGGTCAGCACCCTCCATGAGACTATCCGTATCAAGAGCGCCACCTGGGACGATGCTGGTGTTCTCCTCTACTCGACTCTCAACCACGTCAAGTATACCCTCCTGAACGGCGACAACGGTATTGTCCGAACGCTCGACCAGACCGTCTACCTGGTCAAGGTCAAGGGCCGCAACGTTTACTGCCTTGACCGAGCCGCCAAGCCCCGTATCCTGCAGATCGACCCTACCGAGTACCGATTCAAGCTGGCCCTTGTCAAGCGAAACTATGAGGAGATGCTTCACATCATCCGAAATTCCAGCCTTGTGGGACAGTCCATCATCTCATATCTCCAGAAGAAGGGCTACCCCGAGATTGCTCTGCAGTTCGTCCAGGACCCTACTACCCGATTCGACCTTGCTATTGAGTGCGGCAACCTTGACGTGGCTGTTGAGATGGCTAAGGAGCTTGACAAGCCCAAGTTCTGGACTCGCCTGAGCACCGAGGCTCTGGCACATGGCAACCACCAGGTCGTTGAGATGTGCTACCAGAAGCTCAAGCAGTTCGACAAGCTTTCCTTCCTGTACCTCGCTACTGGTGACCACTCCAAGCTTGCTCGAATGGCCAAGATTGCTGAACACCGTGGTGACTTTACCTCGCGATTCCAGAACGCCGTTTATCTCGGCGAGGTTGAGGATCGCATTCAGATGTTCAAGGAGATTGACCTCTGTAAGTGTAACGCCAACTACATATCGCGCACCTTGCTAACTCTATCCTAGATCCTCTGGCGTACATGACTGCCAAGTCTAACGGCCTTGAGGAGGAGTGCCAGGCTATCCTGGAGGCTACTGGCCTGACTGAAGAAGACCTCACAATGCCCACTCTGGGTGCTCCCCTGTATACTCCCAAGCCTGTTGTGCCCACCTTCAAGGCCAACTGGCCCACCAAGGCTACTTCGCAGTCCTTCTTTGAGAAGGCTCTTCTCGGACAGGTTGAGGGTCTTTCGCTTGAGGATGAGCCCGCTGCTGCCGCCGGAGGCTTCGAAGATGCTCTCGAGGACGATTCTGCTGCTAAGCGTAACGTCTCTTTGATCGATGATGACGATGAGGATGCTGCCGGCTGGGATATGGGTGATGATGATGTTCCTGAGGTTGACAGCGACTTCGTCAATGTCGAGAGTGCTGATGCTGGTGGCGCTGCCAGCAGTGAGGCCGACCTTTGGGCACGAAACTCGCCCCTGGCTGTGGATCACATTGCCGGTGGTTCGTTCGAGACGGCTATGCAGCTCCTGAACCGACAGGTCGGTGCTGTTGACTTTGCACCACTCAAGCCGCGATTCCTTGAGGTCTACTCGGCCTCCAGGACCTTCCTTCCCGCTTCCCAGGGCCTGTCACCCCTGGTGAACTATGTCCGCCGAACCCTGGATGAGACCGATCCCAGAAGGGTTCTGCCCATTATTCCTCGGGATTTGGAGCATCTTGCCTCCAATGACCTGCAGGCAGGCTACGACTCAATGAAGTCCAACAGGTTGGATGCTGGTGTCAACATCTTCAGGGGCATCCTGCACTCCATCCTGGTCAACGCTGTTTCGAGCGAGGACGAGGTGGTCGAGGCTAAGAAGCTCATTGCGTCGGCGAGCGAGTATGCTGTTGCTATGGACATTGAGCTCTCGAGGAGACAATTGGGCTCCGCGGAGGTCGTGGCCGCTGATCCCGAGAAGCTTCAGAGAAGCCTCGAGCTGTCGGCTTACTTCACGATCCCCAAGATCGAGGTGCCGCATCGACAGCTCGCCCTGCTTAGCGCTATGCAGCTGGCTATGCGCAACAGGAACTACAACTCTGCCCTGAGCTTTGCTAACCGCATCATTGCCAACGGTGGTGCCAGCAAGATTGTGGAGAACGTAAGTTATCACAGTGCTTCCATGCAGTCATGTCAGATGCTAACAACGTAAATAGGCAAGAAGAGCTAAGGCTCAGTGCGAGCGCAACCCTCACGATGCTGTTGAGATCGAGTTCGACCAGTTTGCTGAGTTTGACGTGTGCGCGGCCAGCCACACTCCCATCTACAGCGGCACGGCGTTCGAGGAGTGTGCCTTTGACGGCTCCAAGTACCACACCCAGTACAAGGGCACCGTGTGCAGGGTATGCCAAGTTTGCGAGATTGGCAAGCACGGCAGCGGCTTGAAGCTATTCGCTTAAGCTTTTAAAGAGTAGAAGATTTAATGACTGGAGCGCAAAGTTGGGACATGGAGTTTCGAGTCAACGATGCACAAAAGAAGCCAGGTGGACCGAAAGGGAACGTCTATGGTTTTCAAAAAAGGCCGGACTTGGACGATAGGTTGGTAGAACGATGGCATAGGAGTCATGTCGTATCTTTATAGCTGCAACTTAGCCTGAATTCATGCGAGACGTACACAATTCGATCGAAGAATGACGTATAGAGACCTCATGAGTGTATGTGTTGGACGGTTACTTGCTTTGTGTTTCCGCCGGATAGACGGATATCATCAAGTTGAATTAGTCGTACAACAGTTATCTCTTCCTCTACTCGTCTATATCTTTCCCTCTTATCTGCACTAGTGCAGCTTTACACAATCGTCTCCAGCTCACGGGCATAACCCAGAGCATTCTCTATCACCATCTGGCTCATCTCCTTGTTCTGTTCGCCATCCTCACCCTCTGCAGCGTCAGGGAAGTAGATGTGGCCATCACGGACGACCCAGTTGCGGTGGTGGGCAAAGGAGATGACGTCGCCCTCCGAGTCGAGGAAGAGCAGGGACTTTGTCGAGCTGATGGGGAGGCTGGGGTATGCGCGCTCGCTGCTGGAGGCGATTTCGGAGCGGATCTGGTTCTTAAGGATCTGTATCCGAGTTAGCATGCTTTGATGACCAAAGCTGTTTGAGAGGTCCCTACCTCTGAGAAAACGCTATACTCGTCGCATGGCACCTCGCTGCTCTTCATGGCCTTCCAAACCCGGTCATAGGATCCCTCCATCAACCACCTCTCCAGGCGAATGGGGTAGCCCAAGTATCGATCACTCTCAACGTCACCGCCGCCACCTTCCCGGTTGGCCAAGCTCTCGAGCTCAGTGTGGAACTCGGCATATCGACCCTGAGTCAAGAGCAGAAGCAGGCTCAGACCGGTGACCTTGTTCCGCTCGGGGAGGTTGGGCGCAAGCACGGAGGCGGGGAGCTCGTAGAAGGGCTGGAGCTGCTGGACGTAGCGGGTGAAAGCGTCGGGGTTGCGGGCGCGGATGGCGAAGAGGGCGCCCTGCTCGTAGGTCTCGCGGGCGAGGGGGAGGAGGGGAGCGGGGGTGTTAGGGGACGGCGTGAGGGCGTTGAGCTTGAGGAGGGCGAGCTTGGCCTTGGAGAGGAGGGCGTTGGCGTCGGGGTAGCTCATGGATGGGGAGTGCTTGAGCTGAGCGAGGATCTGGGCGAGGTTGCGGTCGGCCATTGTGGGCGACGGGGGGAGAGCAGAATGTCTCGTTACTGTTTTGCGCAGGATTGTTTTCTAGGGGTTTTGGTGGGAGATGATGTGGTCAATGAGGCGGTGTTGTGGTATTGTTTGTTGGGGTCGTGGTGTTGATGGTTGGTGATATTGAAGCTTCACCAGGCTGCATTCAGTGACGCGAGGCCACGGCACATGCCTGGCGCTGGTGGTTGCCAGCTCGCTGGGCTTGCAGGGGCCGATCGGGAGAGAGAAATTCCGGTCCGAGCCGCCAAGTCCCCCCGGCTGATGTAATCATGGTAGACGATCCATCGGCGTCCAGGTTCGCGCCATTTCAACAAAATGGCATCTTTGTAATTCGCTACTTTTTCAGATTGGCATCGCATATTTGGGTTGCATGCGGCTGAAAGCGCTTGGACAGCAACTGAGCACATCCCGCCTGTTTGGGAATGGACTGGGCAGACTGTCGATGAAGGTCCATGGGGGTCAAGTCAGCCTTGTGCGGCTTGTCTTGGCGGCGGTTTGATAGATTCCATCCATATGCAGTGCCGTCGCAAAGGACTTTGGGACCAGAGTCAGCCTAGGCTACCTATGCGAGTTCTATCTGCCTTGACACCTCCAGTGCCAAGATAAGTACTCCGGTCCGTACCTCGCATCGCACTAGAAGATTAATTAAACTCGCATTCGGAGCCACGAGGGAACAAGCTTGTTCGCTGTCGGAGAGATAACTTTCACGTGGCTGTACAGAACACGACAGCTTGCTGTTAGGTAGTGCCGTGCTTGTGTACGGGGACAGTCATGAGTATGGCATGTCCTTCTGAAACAACAAGGACTTGTGATCAAACAGAAACAGAACAATTCAAAATTCAGCCCATCATGGTCTCGGCCAGCAGGCGGCGCTCTCTGGAAATGAAGCCAGGGACAGAGCTGAAAATAGCAGCGGGGGGCTGTGGCTGAGCAGGCGACCAGCTTTGCTGATGCATGCACCTACAGCAAAGCTCTCTCGAAATGGTGTCCGTATCGGTAGATTAGTTACTGCCAACACCACATGTGAAACTTGACAACTAACCAAAGAGTACGAGAAACGACGAGCATCAGGACATGTGCTGCGATGGTTGGCAGATTTGAGAGTACCAGGGTCATGACTTCACGGCGGAGTGACGAGCATGTACATCATGACCAGCCTCTCTGCCCCTCGTCTCAAGGGTGCCTCCGTGGGCGTGTGGCTACCCTCCATTCCGAGCTACAGCTTTACAGCTCTTCCAAGACGTTGATTACAATGCAAACCAACTTTCTTGGCATGGGATCTTCAATAGCTTTGAATTTATCTGCCAAGGGGCCATGACAGTTGACGCGCAAAGCAACGAGACGGCAAAACATCAAGGGGGTTACCTAACTCCACGCAAGTACAATCATAAAAATACTATAAAATATTCTAATTATTTAGACTATTTATATATATATATTTATGATGTTTTCTTAATCACCCTTAGACGAGAATAAGCTAATAGGACAGACAGACAGTGTCGGACACTGGCAGGCGGTGCTTCAACCCTCGCAACCACCTGGAACTTAAGCGAGAGGCATCTGACGTTGAGGACCTGAGATCTCAGGCGCCTGCCTCTCTGCCTCCCTCGCCTTTATTCCTTCGCATTACTTTGGCCTATCTCATTCCTACAACCAACCTCTTCTCTCCTCTTGCAACCCTACATACGAACCGTCTCATGTCCGCGCCGATCCTCACCTAATCGTTCATGTCAGTCCGACAGAGTTCCTGATTCCACAAATTGAAACAAGACGCCGTTGAACGAACGGGGCCAACATCCCTGCTGCGAATCCTTCTCCTTGACATCAAATCCACACACCCACAGCCCACTTACGAGCTCTCTGTCGCAGGCGACTCGCTCGACTGTTGCAGGCTCGCAGCGCGCACGAGCGACCCTTTGCTTTTTGCTTTCCCCACGCACTGTCGCCCGTCGCTCGCACCTTTTGCTCGGGAGCGCCCCGCTCCCCAACAGCCGCCGCCGCAGCCCACCCTCTGCAAGACGTCCACAGGGTGCCAGTCGCGGGCTGGGCCTAGCGATTTCTAGTGTTACAGCTCCTTACAGCTGATTACAGGACAGCAGCCCATCTCGTGAGGCCCGTCACACTGACGGATACATAACGAAGCGTCTGGACCCTCAGCCTCCTCGTTGATCTCGACCTCGGCTTCCTTCTTTTCCGACTCTCTTTGTCGACTTCTCTTCGTTCTATACCCATCTTCCCTTGCCCCACACGCCGACCCTCAAGCCGCCGCAATGGCGAGCTATCAGCAATACGCACAGCTCGGAAAGGGAGCTCCCGGCGGCTCAGCCGCTGCCGGCAAGTCTTCATGTAAGCAACCCTTAATTCTCCCGTCATCCCCGTCATCACTTGGCCGGCTCCCTCTGTAAGAGCTGATATGCAGGAGCGCATCTTGTGCGAGCTGGCGACTATCCATTCGCCGGCATATTTGCTTGATTTGATTGATTGATTGGTGGCCGACTCTGGACCATGAGAAACTGGGACGCACTCAACATGGAACCCTCAATACGAGAACAAGGACATCAAAGCTCGAGAGAGGAACGCCTCTTGGACAATACAATCCGACAAAGTTTGGCGCGAACTACCTAGACCTGAAGCCGTGTCAGCAATTGCTCGTCCCTGGCTACCTGCAAGATCTGTCGACGCCCAGCCCCTTAGAAACACGCAAGCCCAGCTCAACATGGTCTTTCCCCAGAGCTCCAGACCAGCATCGTCATTTCGACAGGGGAGCTATTTGCGTCTCTAGCACCCACTACACAGCCTGGTCCTTGGATACAAGCCACATTCTAGGTCTCAGCGGCGGGTCAGGATACAACTGTGCCTAAAACACCACAATGGGACGGCGCAGGACGGACCCTAAACTGCCTGCTGTGGCGGACGACATTGTGACTATTCGGGCTGGCACAGCCATCTCGGAACGGCACGTCCAAGCAATCGTCTATTCGACCTTTCTTGTTCTTTTACGGGTATTAGTAGATCTTCGTATCTGCTCCATTATGTCCCGCTTCCGACAACATTTGTCTCTCGGCAGTACCAACGGACTATCCCAGCCGGCCCCTAGCAGAGTGGTTCTTGGCGCCCTTTGGACCTGGATCCCTGTGCTTGATGCCCCTGAGGCACCCGACATTGGGCTCTAGAACCCCGCCGCACTGTTACTACTTCTGGATCCCCTCGTCGTTGGGCTCCCGAGCCGCCTCCATTTGGCGTTTCACACTCCATCTTGATTCTGGAGCCTTTCCTTCGGGCCACAACCAGCCTACAGTCTACGTCAAATCGACTAATTCTGCAGCTTGTCGCTGGAACCACCGCCACCAATCAATCAATCAATCAGGCAGGTAGGCAGGCAAGCCCACCAACCAAGCCAGAAACTCAGCTCAGCGCAGCGCAGCGCAAAGCACGGCAGCTCGTCTCGTCCTTCGGTCGCCTGCTGGCTTGGGCGAAAGGAGGGGTTACGCGCCGTCTCGTCTCTGCATAGTCATCGGCGACCGCGCCCGTCAGCTCTTACAGTGCCCTCATCTCCACGGGAGAGGCCAGAACCAGGGCCCCTTCATTATTCATCCTTTCCCCCAATCCTCGTGCTGACATCTTACGTCCTTCTCCGACAGACGGTAGCCAGCAAAACGACATGGCTCCCCCACAACTCGGTGCGACCTTTGTCCCCGGTGGTTTTGACGACTATTATATGCCAGAGGTCGTCGCTCCTGCGCCCCAAAGGTACGTCGCCTTGTTTCTCCCCTTTTAATCCCGTTTGCGGCCCAGTCTCCAGTTTCTATTTCCCGATATCCCCAAGCTCCCTGCCCTGTCCTGCTCCGTCCCCGTCCCAGTCCCCTTAAGCTTGCCTGTGAGAGCCGGATCCGGTTGCAACGGTGGAAAGGTGGGGCGCGCTGACGATTCTTTGTTGTCCTTGTATCTAGGGTAACCCCTCAGGTCCCCCAAAACATGCAGGAGGACCTCCAGCGCATGGAGCTCGAGGCTACTTCTGTTGAACCGCGATCCGAAGCTGCACCTGGACCTGGACCTCGTCACACCCGCGAGCCCTCCCTCTCGACTTATATCAACCCTCGGGGAGCTGACCAGCCCCGGCCCCAGGCCAACGCCGCCCAGGTCTCAGACGACGATATTCGAGCATACCAGTCGAGCGACGCCCACAGGACCGAGCGCCTCAGCACCATGAACTTCGACGCCCCCTCCTTTTCGCCCTTCCCCAAGGTCAAGGGCGATAACATCCCCCCGACTGACGAGGAGAAGGAGGAGATACTATGGAACGCGCGCAAGCACGTTTTGCACTCCCAGAATGTCTCGATGCAGATTACCTGGGCGCGCGACGTCCTTACCTGGGCAGACATCTCCCAGGAGAGCCTCGCGAGAGAGTACGGCGACAGGGCCCGACCCGCTACCCCTCGCATAGAACATGAGCTTCGCCTCGACGCAATCAACATCATCTCCTACCTGTCACAGCAAGAGCATCCTGAGGCACTTTACATGCGCTCAAAATGGCTCGAGTTTGGCAAGTTTGGCAATCGTGTTGACAAGCGCGAGGCCTATGTCGGATACAAGCGTGCCGCCGAGCTTGGCCACGCCCGATCGGAATATCGAATGGGCATGCTGTACGAGCAGTCCAACGATATGTCCAAGGCTAAGGAGCATTACTACCGCGGTTTATCCCTCAAGGATTCCGCCTCCCTGTACCGAATGGGCATGATGAGCCTCTTGGGCCAGCACGGCGAGACCAAGGACTACTCGACTGGCCTTGAGAGGATACAGGCTGCCGCCGATAGCTCTGATGAAGATGCTCCCCAGGGCGCCTACGTATACGGAATGCTCATTGGACGGGACCTACCCGACATTACCATTCCCGAGGGTCTGCTGCCCAACAACCCCCTCACGGCCAAGATGTATATCGAGAAGTCAGCTTACCTAGGCTTCGCCAAGGCCCAGCTCAAGATGGGTCAAGCCTATGAGCTTTGCCAATTCAGCTGCGACTTCAACCCATCATTCTCCCTCCACTACTACGGTCTGGCAGCCAAGCAGGGCCTGCCAGAGGCTGCTCTGGGTGTCAGCCGATGGTTCTTGTTTGGATATGAGGGCGTCTTTAAGAAGAACGAGGCTTTGGCGTACAGGTACGCTCAAGAGGCCGCAGCCGCCAAGCTTCCTACTGGAGAATTCGCTTTGGGATACTACAACGAGATAGGAATACACGTTGAGAAGAGTCTGGCGGAAGCCCGGAAGTGGTATCAGATTGCGGCCGATCACGGCAACAAGGACGCCATTGGCCGACTCGAGTCGCTCGATGCCGACAGGACTCTTTCCAAGGCCGACCACGAGACGACCACGCTGACTCGAATCAAGTCGCAACACGGTTCTCAGCGTGGACAGCGACCTGATCGCTTCAAACAGCCACAGCAGATGCCCACCCTCAGCGAGAACAGTGTCCCTGCCTCGCCTACCGCCGATGGACCCGGGGGCAGACAGCCATCGCCCTCACACTCTCCTGGCTTGGCCCCTAACCAATCACTAGGAGCTCGACCTACCATCGTCTCGGAGCACGTCAACTTCCCCGATCCTTCCCGGGCTTCCTTCGTGCTCCCAGCTGCCAACACAGACCGACCTCCCGCCTTTAATGTCCGACTGGATGCCAACCAAGGCCCGCCGCGACCTCATTCAGCAGCCCCGTACCCCGAGGATGATCGACCTCCACCCCTGACCGTCCGTGCTAAGTCCACGGCGCCTTATCCCGAGGACGATGTTCGGGGACCCACCTCTCCCCGATTCAACCAGGACCCACGGATGGGACCTCCCGCCGACCGTCCTTCAAGTGCCTTTGGTATCAAGCCTCAGACCGGTGGTCCTCGACCAATGCCGGCCTCCCAGTCGATGGGTAACCTCCATCCTGGTGGACCCGGAGGACCTGGAGGTCCCGGCGGTCCCGGAGGCCCTGGTGGTCCTGGTGGCCCTGGCCGTCCTGACTTGCGTGGTAGAGCTGCATCTGCTGGATATGAAGGTGGTCGCCCAGGTCCTGGTGGCCCCGGAGGCCCCGGAGGCCCTGGAGGACCAGGAGGACGACCATCGCCTTACCCAGAGGACAACAACTTTGCTAGACCAGGCAGCGCAGCACCATACCCCGACGCCGGGCCTCAGGGTGGCCGACTCCAGAAGCCTCCTCCTGCTGGTCAATACCCACCTGGACCCCAGGGTGGACCGGGTCAGCCCCAGAACTACGAGCGCTTCTCTCGCGTGCCTGGAGCTAGTGGCCGGCCTGAGCGAGGAAGCTCGCTCCCCCAGAACCAGCAACCCGGAGGCCCGCAGCCCGGAGGCCCACAGCAGCCTCGACCACAGCCACAAGAGATGCGCCCCGATATGCGACCGCCGCGGACCTCAAGCGCACAAAATCGTGTTCCTGGTGGTCCAGGCCCAGGCCCAGGCCCCAGCGGTCCCTCTCCAGGACCCTTTGGCGGACCTGGCGGACCTCAAGGCGGACAAGGAGGACCAGGAGGACCCCAAGGGGGCCCTACTGGACCTCCCAGGACTGGCAGTGCGCCGCCTTCTCAATTCCAGAGGCCCGATAACAAGCCTAGCCCTGCTCCTAGCGCGGCAACTGCACCGCCACCTAAGGCAGGCAAGGGCCCGGCGACGTTTGAAGATATGGGTATCCCACAAGGAAAGCAGGAAGGCGACTGTGTAAGTGTTTCTGACTATTCGTGCTTGATCAGATGGCTAACTTGGAATAGATCCTCATGTAAATGCGGACAGTGGCTGGGAATGAAATTGATAATGGAGGGGATGTGAGATGATGGACCATGTGGGGGAGATAGACTTAGCTGGGAGAAGGGGCATTACTGGAGTCAAACTTGCGGATAGGATGGGATGCAATGGAATTGTATTTAGGCTGATAGTGAAGGGACGAACAATGACGGAGCAAACATGGGAGGCAGGGTTGGTTGCGTACATGTCTGTTGGACACTATGGATGCCCCCGGGTTTGTTGTATGTATCGACGGACGGCCTGACTATGAGTATACAGAGAGGCATTGATATGAAATACGCATGAAGCAGGTTGCATAGATAATGAGTTATGACCTTGTAAGCCGAGAATGGCTTTTGTGAAGGGGGTGTCGTGTTGGCATCTCAACTTGTGTGGCAAGGGTCGGGGTATCCCTCACCTCGGAGCCGAATTGGCCTTGAATATGATTTAGACCTAATGTATTGTGACTGCTGGTACACAGGTGTGTCCAAGATTGTGTGATGGAGTTCACCTGATTGGGTGTCTCGTTCGAAGAGGGCACAAAGAACACTAAGGAATGAACTTAGAGACGATGGGATAACTGAGACAGGAACAATAGCAAGACAAAAAGTTCAAGTTGTATAACTAGCGCTTATTGCTCTGTGGCCTGTCACTGGGCTCATACTTCATAGTTGATCGTCAACAAGGGGTTTCTTTGGATTGTCAACGTCACGGGTATTGAGACATCACCACTGAGACTGTCTCGAGCGAATTCAACATGAACGGAGTCAATCCCGAGAGAGACGGTACAGTAGTACCAGAAGTACCTACACGAGCTGCACCTGTACCGCCAAGGCCTGTTCAACCGGATGAAGAAAGGGGACCGGTGACACCATTTGACGAAGTCACCACCCAGCAAGACCAGATCCGAGAATTCGAGGAGAGTATCGTGGAACAAGTGGTACGTCGTGTATCTCCTCAATCCAGCTTCAGCTCACTGACACCTCCAGACGGCGGGTGGAGAGCCTGGTGCGTTTGTTTCTCAGGTCACTTGGTCTATATGAACACATGGGGCTGGGTCAACTCGTTTGGCATCTTTCAGGCTTACTACACTGCAAATCTTGAGCGGACGGCTAGCGAAATTTCATGGATTGGATCCATCAGTGTCTTTTTGCTGTTCTTTGTTGGTACTCTCACAGGCCGGTTGGTCGACGCTGGATACTTTCGGTATGTCTTTGCTACTGGTATCTTACTACAAGTTGTGGGCCTCATGGTTACTTCGGTAGGAACAGAGTACTGGCACTTTTTCGTTGCGCAGGGTGTTCTCGTTGGACTTGGACATAGTTGCATCTTTTGTCCTGTTCTGGCGGTGCTGTCGACGTACTTTGCTAGGCGACGTGCTCTGGCTATGGGCATTGCTGCTTGTGGGAGTGCCACGGGCGGTATGCTGTTTCCTAGTCTTGTGAGACAACTTCTTCCTAAAATCGGCTTTGCTTGGGCGTTGAGGGTTGCGGGTTTCACGCAGCTTGTGACGCTTTCTTTGGCTATGGTGTTTGCTAAGCCTAGGATTAAGCCTCGTGGTTCGAACCCGTTGGTTGATTGGTCTGCTTTCAAGGATGTTGAGTTTGCCTTGTATGTTATGGCGTCCTTCTTTACCTGTTGGGGAGTGTATCTTGCATATTACTTCATCTCCGCGTATTCACAGATTGCCCTCAGTCCACCTCTCACATACACTGAGTCCCTCGATCTACTTATGATCCTCAACGGCGTCGGCGTCGTTGGTCGTCTGGCATCAAGCTGGGTAGCCGATCGCACAGGTGCCATCAACGTATTCGCCCCGCACGCCCTCACGGCGTCTGTCCTGCTGTACTTCTGGATGATTGTAACTGACAAGCCAGGCCTTTACGCATGGGCTGTTATATACGGTATCATTGCAGCAGCCATCCAGAGCCTGTTCCCCACAGGTGTGTCGTTGCTAACACATGATCTTAGCAAGATTGGTGTACGGATGGGTATGGCGTTTACGGTTGCGAGTTTCGCAGCGTTGACGGGCCCGCCTATTGCGGGTGCCATCATTGACGTCGAGGGAGGATACTATGGCGCGCAGGCTTTCGCAGGGAGTGTCTTAGCCATGGGCGGAGGGTTGCTGCTTATGGCCAAGGGGAAGAATATGCGGAGAACGGGGACAGGATGGATGGGCAAGATTTAACGGTTTGGCGTCCTGTGATAGACTGAAAGATGAACACTCGTCTTTGATGGCTTGGTTAGTTGATACCCTTTGTTTTTAATGCTGCTTAATTGAGCTTTGTTGCCCCTAAACGAGCCTTGCGCCTTTCCGTGTTGCTACTGTCTCCTTTCAGGCACTCCTTGATACATATTTCTTTGTCTTTAATCTCACTAGTCGTACTTGATGACAACCTTTCCAACCTGCTTGCCCTGCCAGACAAACTCAATGGCTTCGTCCGCCTTATCAAACGACCACACCGAGTCAAGAATATCTTCAAATGTCATTTGGGTAGCCGAGATGGCAGCCATCAACTCATCCTGGTCGTCTTTAGAGCCGGCGTTGATTCCTCGGACGTTCAGCCGTCTATCGATGATGGTCGAGACAAACTCCTTGAGATGTTCAGGCTTGGGTCCGCCGAGGTAACCGACCTGGCTGACGATACCACCACGGCGTGTGCACTCCATGCTCTTGACGAGGGAGCTGCTACCACCGTTCTCGACGACGAGATCAACACCGATGCCTCCTGTCAGGCGGAGCACCTCCTGCTGCCACTCTGGGTGTGTTCTGTAGTTGACAGTCTGGATCTCAGGCTTGCCAAACTGCTTCTTGATCTGCTCAAGCTTCTCATTGCTAGACGATGTCAGGATGACATTGAGTCCAGAAGCGCGAGCGAGCTTGAGGGCACAGGTGGAGACACCGCCGGTACCTTTCATTGTCAACGAGTGCACTGCTTATAGATAGTTTTCTAGATACTCACCCTGGATCAGAACAGTCTGGCCAATTGTGGCACCCTTGAGAGCAGACCAAGCCGTGGTTCCAGCGCAGGGGATAATACTGGCTTGGACCCAGTCGAGGTGCTTAGGCAACTTGGTGACAAGCTTTTCATCAAAGATGAAATGAGTAGCCAAAGTGCCATCCTCATTGGCGGCGAGCCAAGATCGACCAGTAGATCGGGCTGTGACATACTCAGAATCTGTGATGGGAGCAACGCGGTCTCCTACAGACACAAGCGACACTCGGTCACCGACCGCGATAATCTCTCCTGCGGCGTCATTACCAGGAACACCATTAGGGGTAACTGGCCAAGGGTTTCCTCCGTTGGCAATGTTGGCGTCGCGGTAGTTGAGTGCCACAGCGTGGATCTTGATCAGGACGGCCGTGGGGTGAAGGGGAAGGGGGAGATCCTCAGTGACAAGCTTCACTTTGGGCGTCCCAGGTGTGTAGTCGTCGGTTCGACGCCAGGCTTGACGAGTGGTAGGTAGAGACATCTTTGCGGCTTTTGTTTGTAGTTGAGGTGAAGCTGTAGTGAGATAAATGAGTGAGGGCGAGTGTGATCTCTTTATACAACTGTATTGCGAATAGTTACGTCTTTACTGCTGACATATAACCAAGCGGGGTCAAGTTGATTTGTAAGTGGATGTTCTCATAGCTCATTCACCTTTTATCACTCTGAATGTCCATCTGATTGTCTCTAACTTGGCCGGGATGGAGTCCGACTTCTCAATGGAGTGATCTCCGTGTCCATCGGGCAGTGTAGCCGGGACGGCATCTGTGACAGATAGATCCGAGTTTCTTTACTGCGCATCTCATCGCGATTGGCCAGGCTTCAAAATGTCACCGAGTAATTAGATCTGCACTAGGATGGGGGTGATGCGGGGAAGATATGCTGCAGATCAGTTGTCGATGGTTTGGTGGGCTTTCTCGGCTTCCGAACCCGATCCAACGTCTCGTCGAGCAGCGTAACTCGAGGAGTGCGTGTTATTACGGAAACATTAGTAAAAGACACAAGTTCCTATTTAATTACCCAAATAATCAGAAACAGAGCAGCATTATTCTTTGCAGTGAAAGTGATGCTGAGACTCTCTTTCAGTGGCGAGACAGGGAGATGATATGACTTACACGACGATACACTCCACACTTTCTCGGGTCAGGAATCCGTAGCTACACAGATACACACCCTGATAGCTCCCAATCCAGTCCACGCCGTATCCGACTTCTCCTTTGAGGTAGCAGCCGTGTTCCCCTTTCGGACTCCGGAACTCCGTCAACCTGAGCCGGGAGAGATAAGAGAGCTTGTAGGACGAAGTGAGGGGAAGTTGGATCCATCTACCCCGGATTCGCGGGGTGAACGGAAGTCGCATGCGAGAACTAGGGGACCTTATCATGAGATTGTATCAGAGTGTTCCTCCATCGGTAGGGCATCGTACATTTAAGAGACCTGGTTATCCACCTACGAGCGTTGTCAGTCCTCAGCCATTAAAACTACAAGGACCCTCACCCTTGATACAGAATCCTCTTGTCAACTACTCTTAAGTCATCATGTCTGAGCTCAAGATCGCAAAGATCGACGTCTTCCAGGCCGAGCTGCCATACTCTGGCGGTGTCTACCGGCTCTCTGGTGGGCGAGAGTACCGCAGCTTCGACGGCACCTTTGTCCGCATCACCACCAACACAGGTATCGAGGGCTGGGGTGAGAGCACTCCCTTTGGCTCAACCTATATTGCTGCCCATGCTCTCGGTGTGAGGGCGGGTATCGCCGAGATCGCCCCATGGCTCATCGGCCTCGACCCTCGACGGCTGGACCGCATCAACGAGGCTATGGACGCTGCTCTTGTTGGTCATGAGCACGCCAAGACTCCCATCGATATTGCCTGCTGGGATATCTTTGGCAAGTCGTCGGCCTCCCTGTCTGCGAGCTCCTCGGTGGCCGCACAAACGTGGGCCTCCCCATCATCTCGTCCATCTACGTGGGCGAGCCCGAAGAGATGCGCAAGCGAGTGGCGGACCACCGGGCAAGGGGCTATATCGGGCACTCCGTCAAGATCGACGGCGAGCCAGTGCAAGACGCCAAGCGCATCGCCGCCTCGCTGGCCGACAAGCAACCGGGCGAGTTCTTCCTTGTCGATGCCAACGGCGGCATGACGGTCGAGACGGCCCTCCGCATGCTGCGCCTTCTCCCCGACGGCCTCGACTTTGTCCTTGAGGCACCCTGCGCGACGTGGCACGAGTGCGTTTCGCTGCGGCGAAGGACCAACATTCCCATCCACTTTGACGAGCTCGCCACCAGCGACGCGTCCATCGTGCATATGATTGCCGATGATGCCGCTGAGGGCTTCGGTATCAAGATCTCCAAAAACGGCGGCTTGACAAAGAGTCGACGTCACAGGGACATTGCCCTCGCAGCTGGGTATACCATGAGCTGCCAGGAAACGACAGGATCCGATGTCGCGTTTGCAGCTATTGTTCACCTGGGGCAGACCATCCCCGAGAGGCATCTGCGGTGTATTCTCGAGTGTCGCGACATGGTCAAGGTCAAGACTGCCGACGGCAACTTCACGGTCAAAGATGGACGTGTGCAGGCGCCAACAGAACCGGGGTTGGGCATTACGCCTCGAATGGATGTGATGGGCGAGCCGATTGCCAGCTATTCTTGAGTTGGTAGCCACTGAAAGAATGCCTTGTTGGAGGATGGATGAGTTGAGTTGGGCTTGGGTGTGTGACGATGCAGGGGCCCTAGACTATATCTCCGACGGGAAGGCGCCTACCCGAGAAGAGGGAGCCCAGCCGTGTTTCGCACGGATTCTCTGCCATTGAGACCACGCAAGATATCAGCTAGAGATCAGATCGATTGACTAAAAAAGTAAGCGTATGTTTCACAGCTAATCTTTTTTCGTACATTCCCATGTGCTCCGCATGCTCTTTCTTGAATACCTACTGAGGCTGGTGTTGATTGTTTTGGATGTTGTCAGGTGGGGCAGATCAACGGCCCTTGTCAATATGCAAGGCAACCTGCAGATTGTCTGCCTTGTGTAGATAGAACTGTACGACTGCAGTCTGCAAAAAGGTTGGCATCCAATTCAAAGACTTCAGGAGTGAATGAATGCGGCGTGCATTATTCACGGTTGCATCTTGACAAGCTAATCGTTCTGTCATCCTACTATCTTACGATGATCTACATGGAGCGACTGATAGAGTAGAGGACCTTGAAATCTCCCATAATTACCACCAGAGTATCATTTTTCCATGATTCTAGGATACCAAAGAAACCAATGCCCTTGGTTGACTCAGGCCTTTCATGCTGGCCTGCTCCTTCACATGTGCATGTATCACCAACATCTCGCTGGTGCGCGAAGTTAATTGGCCAATCAGACGCCGTCTAGCATACGCTTCACTGGCCGGCACTGCCAACAACCGTCAGGGAACTGGCAAGCTGTACAATGGCTGTTCATTTTTTTTTTCTACCTTTATAATCGTGTCGCTGCCTCAAAGCTTCTTCCTTTTCTTTTCCCCTTCATCTTTCTTTTTCTCACCGTGATGCGAGCTGCCTCTACCTCTTTCACCTCGCACGCATCCTCTCTCTCACTTACACTGCGCCTACCCGAAGACGATCCCGTCTCCCGTCGAGGAAGGAACACACCCGACTGACTCCTTCCCTATCAACTCTCCCCGACCGCGAAAGGGCCGACATCGTCTGAGCCCGAAACGCGTTCGGCCTCCCCCCAGCCGATCGATCTTCTTCCCTCCCAACTCGAGGCACCACGCCTTGCCTTAAAATCTGTATCGTCTGGAGGCGTCTTTCGTCTCTTTCCCTGCTGTATTGCACTGTTTGTTTTACCTTTCATCGAATTTTCTTTCACTGTTTCTGTACGAATCCTTATCACACATCAAGCAAGATGCCCTCTGCAATCCCGCCCCGGACGACGAGGCCCGTTGCCACTATCCAACATGAAAACTTGTCGCTTTCGGATGCCTTGTACAATCACCTTGTACTGCCTCCCAAGCTACCGCATCGTCGGGACCCGAACCTGAACGAAATCGAGGCCGACCTGATCAATCGCCTCATTTCTTGTGTCAAGCACATCCGAGACCTGTCCGATAACGACTTTCATTCCACTTGGAACGCTATCGAGCGTGGACTCCAGGCCACCAAGATTGTTCATTCAAGTGGACATGTCGACAGAGATGTGCTCGCTAGAGAGCTGAACGGCCTCGGAGAGGCGGATTTCGTTGTTGTTCATGTCCATGCACAGAACTGTGCTCTGTTCATTCGTCGCGCAGAAGAGTAAGTCCTCTCTGGGTGTCTGGACTCCTGTAAACTAACCTCTCGCAGCCCTGTTCTTGGTGCTTCACTTGTGTTCGAGGCCTTCGAGACTTCTGCCCGAAATGAAGACGTTTTGGCTACCGACAATGCCCTCAAGTGGCAGTTCCCTGGATGTGCTGTCGCTGTTCCGCTCACGACCGTTCACGAAGCTGGATTTGTCTCAAACCTAGCCAGCTTCCTCGACAGTGCATCGCGAGAGGCACTGATGGACTTTTCCGCGCTTGCACTCAAGGCCGGCACCACGATTGCTGAGAACCGCAACACTTCCGAGCCTGCGTTGATCTCCTCTATGTTGATGGCCATCCTCCAAGAGAACGGCCGCCGACTGGCTCCAATCTTGTTGCAAAAGATGGTCCGAGATGATGTCTGCTGGAAGAACGCAGAAAAGCCGTGGAAGAGACTTCCTTTCTGGCTCGTCCTGCGTGTCGCCGTGTCACGCTATCTCGCCCAGCAGCTTGGGGGTGAGCTTGGTCGAGTCGAGTACAAGTTCATGATGGCGCACCTCTTCAGCGAGTTCCTCAGTCATGTTCAGCACTCAGGTGTCCAACTTGAGCGCTTGGACTTCCTCAAGAAGAAGATTTGCCGACGTCTTGTCAAGCTTGATGTCGACAAGGATCGCTCACAAGATCGTCAAGTCGTCCAGCGAATCGAGTATCTGTTTCTGCATCTCAGCCCTGGAATTCAGCACTCCGTTTCCAAGGCTACTGCCTTTACTGATGCTTCTTGGAGTCGACAGAAGCTTGCCATGACCAAAACGATTCCCCCAGTCCCAAGGCAAGCATCCCCTAGTGACTTGAAGTTCGACCTCAAAGTCAGCGGCGAACATCTCTTCAGCATTTGGAAGGGGTGGAAAAAGCCCATACACCGTCGCGAGGATAGAAACGGCACACTGAGCATCGCTGAAGCTGCCAAAATGCACTTGGGTACCTTCTCTCAGCGTCACCACAAGCTGATCAAGATGGAAATGAATCTGGCGAGATTCTGCATTGAGAGTAAGGACTCACCACATTCCACAATCCACACAGCAAGCCTACAAATTCACGACTATCTTGGCCGTGCCAACGAAGTGTACAACGGCATGCCTGAACTCAAAAGCACCATGATTTTGAACGTCATGGACCTCTGGGTCAGCATGGATGAAGCAAGCTGCAGGCTTTACCCCCTGTTGAAGGAGTTTCACCCCGTATTCCGCCCCGAGATGCTTGATGTGTTGCTCATATCGAGCTTTGAGGATATGAAGCGCCTACAGAAGATCCAGCTCTATATTCAGAATCGCATCGCATTATGTGAGGGTTCGGCAATGACCATCTTTGATGATCCCGTTCGTGGGTCTTTCGGCCATCGCGCGTACGACGACTCAGCAATCTCTGAGCAGCTTCAGGCTCTGCATGAGTCAATTGAGAACTGGGCCACCAAGGTCCGCGACGAGAAAGAAGAAGAGTGGAAGAAGAAGAGCAACGAATACGCTCAACTCTCACAGCGTATAGATGAGAGTAGTTGCGTTTACTTGGTCGACGACGACAACCCCCTCGGACGCGGTATCCACGACCCTCACTGTGCTCGGTGCTTCATGGTGAGGCAACTCAGAAGGATCAAGATCCAGGGGTATGAACATCCGCTCCCATCTGACCCCTACGTCGCTAGGGCGGTTATCTTCGAGCTGGCTTGCCCCCAAGGCTTTGCAACCTACCGAGACACGACTTGGACTGCGATATCGCGCCTGGCCCTCTCACCCCTTGAAGAAGGTGTTGAACCCAAGTGCCGGCTCAGGGACTATCAACAATTGCAACGCTTTGCCAACGGAACAACAATGAAATGCTCTCTGGCGTCTGTCACAAAGCCTTGTAAGTATCACTGGTCTGGAGAGGCCTAGACTTATTCCCTTTGCCCAACCTAAAACGTCAGAATATTGTTATCTGGTCATGAGGCTAACATATTTGCAGTTTTCATGACGCACTACACCGAAATGTCGTTTCCTGTCGAGTGGGATAATGGAAGAAATGGCGTGTGCCGTCCAAACGGTTTGAAGCTCACCTACCATGACAATCTGTCAAAGAAGTGGCCAGGTCGCCGGTCACATCTCAGTGTCTTGCACCAAGTCAAACTTCAGATTCCCAGTTCGTCGCCATTCGCTCCGATCCTTCAGGACAACATCTTCTTGAAGAACATATACGGCCCGTCTTCGTACGAAATCATGTCAACGGCATCAAGGTGCCCACAGGGAATCAACGTACATGAGTATCTGGCATTCCAGACGATCGCTTCCGGGAAGTCCAGGCGATGGTTATCCATTCTCACCGAACTTGGCTCCGCCAACCTCAACTTCTCCAACGAAGCAACTATGCTCCTCGTGAGCCACATGGCTCTCCAGTGTGGGCCCTTTGATGCTTCTCAAGACACCTTCAGGCTCATTCATGCCGTGTTTCGTGACCCAGACTTCTGCGAAACTCTGATTCATCAGCTTGCTAGCCGCCTGGACAGTCTCTCCGCCAATTGGAGAGAGACCTACTTGATGGAAACAATCGTCACGTTCACGCTCCGTTTGATTGATTTCACCTGGGCTGCCAAGATGGAAGAAATCTCCCAAAAGGCTATTTCTCTACTCTTGCGGGCTCGTGGCACTTGCGTGCGCTGGTTCAAGCTGCTTCGTGCGGAGGCATACAAAGTCACCGAGACCGAACTCGCCCAGCGATTCCAGCAATATGCTTTGTGGGCTGCTCTTCTGTGCAAGAGAACATTCACTCATTTGACATATCGTCTTGCGGAATTGGACGACTCCTCATTGGAAGTTTACATTCAGAGTAGCATCACAGTGCATGACAACCTCGTGGTCAAGCTGGAGGCCTTGCCCGAACTGCTCCAGCACACCGTCATTCGAGACATGAGACTTTCATACCAACTCTCTCCACTGATTTCGGAGGCGATCATGCAGAAGACGGATATTTTCCGACGTTCTTTGCAAGAGATGTGGCCGGAGGAAGAGGGCTGCGCTCGAATATTCCACAATGTGAAACTTGTGGCACCACATTGGATTTCTTGTCTTTCGGTATCTGGGGACGAAGCTTTTGAGCAAGATGTTCACTACAACATTACTGAGGGTCTTTTGATGGTGGATTTACGACCTATGGGTGTAGGTTCCTGACAATCCGACCATTGCTGAAAGCGCTAACATGCAGCTTAGAAACTTCCCAAAGACCCCAAAACCTCACTCATTCTAAACGAGCTGTTCGGAAACCAGTCCCTGTTGACATTCCCATCGGAAAGGCCTAGGATGCAGTATAGTGAGTATATATTGGACCTGAAATACAAGGTACTACTACTGACCAGGAACGGCAGCCCTTTGCGTGAGGCCTCATGGCTTTCAAGTGCACGTCGGCTTTGACCGCAGTGGGGTATTGATTGTACGGGCTTTCAGAAAACCCTACTCACTACAGTTGATACCAAGGGAGATGTTCCGGAATGGACAGTACTGGGATTTACCAGGCCCTCTTCTCCAAGGGTCGTTCCACTGGCTGTACGTCCACTGCTTGTCAACTATTCTGAGAACCCGGCTGACTGAAGTTAGGAATCTCAACAATGGAGAACTACTAATCACCAAGAGTCACCAGCCCTGGCCCGAATTCCCCTCTCGATGGTACACTCTGAGCCTTAGCGACCAGACCTGCACCATGGCGCGGAATGGGCGGGGGATCTACGAAAGAGATAGTGTTGTGAACCCGTACAGTCCGCTGTTCAACCGGATAGCCGGCATCTTTGGTTGCTTTGAGCCTCGAGAGCATATTCTTGTGCGCCAGCCGGGAGGAGGCAAGAACCTGCAAGTCGAGCTACCACGGCTCAACATCATGTTTTTTGTCAACAAGAACCGTCTACTCCAATCGCCCCAGCTCCAGTGTCAGGTCGACACGAATCAGGATGCTGGAACTTGGTATGGCTTGCGAAGCAAGCTGGTGTGCACGAGCGATATCAATCCCATGCACAGATCTATCTTGGTGCCTCTCGGAAACCTGTCCGCTACGTCGGATGGTTGTCACGTCATGGTCAAGATCGATTCCAATGGGAAATATGGAAAATTCACCATCAACAAAGCACTGGGAAGAATCGACTGTGCCCCAGAACCGACGCTGGTTTTCACGAAGGCTCTCCTTCATGCATCAACCTCGTTCCTGCTTCCTGATCCACTGACAGGCCGTACAGGAACCGAGGAAGCCATCCAATGGCTCCAGGCGGGTATCTCGCAAGCTTGGTCGCCCCTAGGCCCTCCTCCGCTGGAGATTTTGGTAAAGATTTCGAAGCTTTCGCCCAGGAGAGTGTACTACCCTCTTGACCTCAAAGTTATGCGAACTGACACCTGGATTGAATCTTTGCCAACTACCCTCCAGAGATCAGAGTTCAGGCCGATCGTCGACCAGATATTGCAGGGATCTATGACATTGGCCATGTTCGCAACAAAGGATCAGGCCGCCATGGAGCCTCCTGAACTACCCGACTATGGCGAGCCACATCTCCATGCCCGGGCAATGTTTCGCCAACAAGCTGTCGAGAGATATCTTGGTGATGCATGTGATCGTCCAGTGCCTGATAACAAAGAATACCAATCTCGAGATCGCCCTTCTACGGTGAATATAGCTCATCGAAATGTGTTGGAAGCGACGCATATCATCCGGCAATGGCCCCAAAACATGAGAACCACGGACAACTTGGCTCAGATGCTCGCTCAGGGTGGCGTAGTTGGCGGCTTTGAAGCGCCTTTCCAAGCGGCGTCTCTCAGCGACAAGCTGAAAGTTGACATCCTTCAGCACTGGGGTTCTCTTGTTCGGTTCGCGCGGGACGCGACGGATCGCTACCGCTTGATGTTCCTCCTTGGGCCTATGTCGTTCCGGGCCGATGCCAACATGCCTCTACTGCGCGCCATCATTGCTTTTGCAGTCTTCGGAGAACTCAAGGACCTCGATCTCCCTCCGTGGGAAGAATTCTGCCATTTCCAGCCCAATCAAGTACCACAGCTGGACTATCTACTGCAGCTTCTGAAGCCTTTCAGAGCACCTCCACCGACAAGTGACACACATGCGCTGGAGGAGTTTTCGAGTGCCAAGCTCAGGCGCAAGTTGCAGCTCGAGAGATGCAAGCATGAGACTAGAGTCGAGGACGACTGCAAGCTGTTCGCGAACCACCTCCTGTCCCAGTGGCCGTGCCTGGAGCCGACTGTAAGTGGCCTGTCGCAGTCGGTTCTACTTGACATCGGCGCCGCCTTGGAGGTTATCCGCCCGGAATGGAAACGACTTTTCATGAACAGAGACCTGACAGAACACCTCCAAACCGTTCAGGAGATTCTCGACCGAAAGTCCTCGGAAGATCGGTATGAGCCACCCCCAACTGTGCCTTGTGATGATGCTTTTGCTGTCAGAATCCGCGGAAACGAATGCGTCGACCTCAAACAGTTGCTGGCCAAACCCTACATTGTCGTCCACGAGGCGGTCCCCGAACCCCCGAAGGAAATGGTTGGCTCTACCGAACGTCCGTTTCTGACTGAAAGAAGCTTCCCTCAAGGCTTCGGTGGTTTTGGTGCTTTAGCATGGCTGAACGGTAGAGGTGCAACAAATGGTCAGAGAGCCCACTCACACATGCTTGGAACTAGAGGTCCCAAGGCCGACACCGCAGTTTTTCCCACGGACAAGATGGTGACAGAGTCGGTGATGAAACTAGAGGCCATATCAACTCGACTTGGAGCTTCCAAATCGGCAGTCAGACGTCGATATGCGGCAGATTTCCAGAACAGCCTCGACGCCTTTCGGCGTCTTGACTCCCCCACGAGCACAACCACGGTCTCTCTGCAAACTCGCGAGGGAGCTATGAAACTCAAGTCTGAGAAAGTTGACGCGAACTTCCGGAACATCTTGGCATCACTCAATGCAGAAGGCCCAACATGCTCAGCGAGGAGAATTGGTTGGCTCAAGGCGGGTGGCCAATGGCCGATTGTGACCAAGGCGGCGGTCCTGGGCAAGATTAGCTCTATTGCGTCTCAGAAGGCATTTGGCAGCGGCATGCGTAATGCAATCATCGACTTGGGTGTTGAAATCACGAAAATGCAAAGGGAGATTCGTCTCCACGACCTTGCGCTGAAAAAGATGTCGGGTCGGTATCAAGAAGAGGTCACCAACCAGGGCCATTCAAACTGGAGCCCAGAAGAATACCCAGACTGGCTGCTTCTTGAGATCGAATCAAATTTGATGATCCGGCCGGTTCAGATTGATGTCGCGTTGGCCACCATATCTCCTGAGTCTGGGTCAAACTCAGTGTTGCAGATGAACATGGGGCAAGGTAACCGAGTTCCCCTAAGTATTGCTGAGATAAACCAATTTTGCTAACTTGATAAACAGGGAAAACCTCTTGTATCATCCCGATGGCTGCGGCGGCTCTTGCAAACAGAAAGCAGCTGGTTCGGGTTATAGTGCCCAAGGCTCTGCTCCAACAGACTGCGCAGCTACTTCAAGCCAGGCTCGGTGGCATCCTGGGACGTAGCATTCGTCATGTTCCTTTCTCGCGCCGAACGCCGACCACCGAGACAACCATTCGAGCCTTCCTGTCGATTCACAAAGAGATGCTCAAATCTGCGGGTGTGATGATTTGCCAGCCTGAACACAACATGTCGTTCATGCTCAGCGGACAACAACGACTTTTGGACGAGAAGCCACTGCAGGCAGGGCCTATGATCAAAGTTCAAGAATGGATCATGAAACACTCGCGAGACATTTTGGACGAGTCTGACTACACTCTGGCCGTGAGAACCCAGCTGATCTACCCATCAGGATCCCAGATGACAGTGGATGGACACCCACACCGATGGCTGGTTGCTGAAGCGGTACTGCGACTCGTGGATGGCCATCTTGGTGACCTTCCTTACGACTTTCCGCACTCCATCAATGTCATGAGACGTCAAGGAGGCGGATTTCCCTTCGTCTTCTTCCTTCGACAAGACGTCGAAGATGAGCTCGTTCGCAGACTAACCAAAGACATCTGCGAAGGTGCAGGTGGAGTCCTTCCGCTCGCCGAACAAGCCATGGCAGCCAAAGACAGGGTGGCCGTCAAAGACTTCATTACCTCGGCAAGGCCACGACCAGCCGGCGTTGAGCGAGTTCGGGGCATGTGCCCAGACAAACCAAGCTTGAGGCAGACGGTTTACCTCCTTCGAGGACTTCTTGTCAACCGGATACTCATGATGACACTGAAGAAGCGCTGGAACGTTGAGTACGGATTGCACCCGAGAAGAGACCCTATTGCAGTTCCTTTCCACGCCAAGGGAGTACCAAGCGACCAATCTGAATGGGGTCATCCTGATGTTGCCATCCTTTTCACGTGTCTCGCTTTCTACTATGACGGGATAAACCCTGCGCAACTCCGACAATGTCTGGAACACATTCTCAAATCTGATGATCCAGCGACCGAGTATGATGCGTGGACCAAGAGTTCTGAAGGCTTCCCTTCGTCGATGAAAGCCTGGAACTCGATCAATGTGGATGACGACATGCAGTTGAGGGAGATTTGGAAGGCAGTTCGGTACAACAATGTGGTTATCGACTACTTCTTGAACAACTTCGTCTTCCCCCGACATGCAAAGCAGTTTGAGGTGAAGTTGCAGTCCAACGGATGGGACATTCCCTTGTCACCTCTGGGTGATGCATCACAACAAGGCAGACCCTCAGGTGTGAACAAGCCTCTAAGTACTGGCTTCAGCGGCACAAATGACAATCGAACGATGCTTCCCCTGAACATTGAACAGCAAGATCTGTCAAGTCTCCACCACACGAGTGCTGAGGTCCTGAGCTATCTCCTCCATACACGAAACCGGCACTGCATCTTGCCAATAGATGTGCGAACGTCGCAGTACGGAAGAGCCACGGAAATGGACTTGCTACACTACCTGAAGCGCATGCAAATTCGAGTCTTGATCGATGCTGGCGCTCAGGTTCTAGAAATGGACAACTTCACTCTGGCCCAGCAATGGCTGAGAATCGATCAATCTGTTCGGGCGGCGTTGTACTTTGACGAAGAGAACAAGCCGTGGATTCTAACCCAAGAAGGACGTCGAACACCTCTTCTGGCATCTCCATTCGCGGATGACCTGAGCCAATGTTTGGTTTATCTAGACGAGGTATTTTGATCTCCCCTTGAATCTTTCTATAGTTCATACTTACCGTCTCTAGGCCCACACCCGAGGAACCGATTTGAGATTGCCACCCCTCGCCCGCGGTGCTCTCACTCTGCGATTGGGACAGACAAAGGACCACACAGTCCAAGGTGAGTGAATTGATGACTTGTTGGTTGCGCAATCCATACTGACAACTTGAAGCTGCAATGCGTCTGCGTCAACTCGGAACCACACAGTCTGTGAGCTTCTTTATCCCCCCTGAGGTCCATCAGAGCATCGCAGACCTACAGAAGAAGACGATGCATGAGCCCATTGACTCATCTGACGTGTAAGATATTACATTTGTGAGACTCTTGAATATTGGCTGACGTATAACAGAATCCAATGGCTTCTTGACAACACATGCGACAACATTGAGCAGTTACAGCCTCTGTACTTTGCTCAAGGCATGGACTTCTGCCGCAGAATGCAAGCTGCAATCAACCACCCCGACTTCTTGACCGACAAGCCGCAACGAAAGGCATATGTTCAGGCAATCAAGCAGGACGAGCAGCAGACGCTGCAACACCTCTACGAGCCGAAGCTCAAGAACCGTGCTACCGGAGTGCAAACTTCAAACAACGATACCCTCAAGCAGTTCATCACCGAGCTCACCACTAGACGCAAGGCATTCCAAGACACAGGAAAGGCTGTGCACGCATCTGCTCTGCAAGAAGTCGAGCAGGAACGAGAGGTGGCCTTTGAAGTCGAGTCGGTGAGACAAGTCAAGAAACCGCATCACTATGCCGCGCACTCGTTTCCCGGTCTTAATGCCAGTCTCGAGTCATTTGCTCGGACTGGAAGACTTCCTCCTGACTCTCATTACTTTAATCACATCTTCCATGCCCTCTCTCGGACCGGCATTGGCCGCAAGTTCAAGGTTTCCTCCAAGGCCACCAAGTCGAAGCTGCTTGAGACTGCCGAGTTCAGCCGAACCATCAAGCTTCAAGGAGAGCTTTCTAATGACAACTTCATAGTGAGTAGTCTGGAACTAACTACCTCTTCTTTATGCTGACCAAGCTTGTAGCGTCCCGTCAACTGGGTTCTCTGGAGCCCTGCCGCCGAAATCGCCATCGTCATTATCCCCGAGGAAGCAGAAGCTTTGATCCCCCTCATGAGAGACCCCGATGTAAAGGTTGCGACACATCTTCTCATCTACGCAGCGCCCATTACCAGAAAGATGTTGCATTTCAACCATCTCAAGTTTTACAGCGTTCCGCCACTGCCTTTGGATTGGAACGCGCCAACCTGGCTCCAGGTTGAACTTGGCTTGTACTCTGGTCGACTCTACTTCGAATGGGGAGAATACGAGCAGATGTGCTCATTGCTTGGAATCCAAGAAGGCCCCGGTCTGGTTGAAGAGCCTGGTTTGGACATGATGGTGGACGGTGCGGCCGATGGGACCCTCGCCCAAGATGGAGTTCAAGCCCAAGTCCAAGGCGAAGCCCAAGCGAACAAGGATCCGACTGCTGAGGACACCAAGCTCGCCCAAAGCCCCCTGACATTCCTACAGGAGTGGCTCGCACTCCGCCGACGAGGCCAAGACTTTGCCCACAGCCCAATGGGATTCGTCAGCCAAGGCAAATGGCTTCGAGAGGACCATGTCTTCTTCAACCAAGTCGAACAAGTCGCTGAGGGCCAAGATGGAGCCCTAGTTCAGCCAGTCATGCGTGAATCGACTGACAACAACGAACGCAGAGACGATGGCTACTATGGAGTCGACGACATGGGCGCAAACGAGGCTGGAGACGGCGATTTTAGTGACGATGACATTGAGTACGACGAATCCGAGTACGCTAACAGCCGGGTTTTTGACGGCTTAGACGTGGATACAGGTCACAGCAGTGACTAAAGGCAAAGGGGTTGAGGAATTGATTTGCAGGTTGGATGACCAACCATGTCGCTGAGATATCATGTCGGAATCAGAGACAACAAGATGTCGTCTTTTTGGCCTTTGATATGCAGGATCTTGGGATGGGCATGGTCGGTGTTTGTCTCCTTGTACAGATACTTACGGCGTCATGTATGATAAGATGTATGTCATGTGTATGAATTGAATGGCGGGCTCCCGTTTTTGGAGATGGTCAGATACGGCCTCAAAGGTGACTTTGGTCCAGCTTTCCTGAATCTCAACTCTGACCAAACACGGTTCTTGATGATGTGAAGTAGCTTTATGTGTTTCTTTACGATAGGCCTGCCACCGAATGAATCAAGCATCAAGGGACGAGAGAGGATTGTGGTGAGTCAATAAATCAAGACCGAGACCATCACATAAATCGTTTCAGGGATGCTTCCACAAAGTGGCGACGCCATCCATACAAGGTCTCTTCGAGATTCCAACACAACAACAACAAAGGTTCAGTATCTCACCCAAGTCGCTACCATTTTACTTGGTGCATCTCTGTTGACCATAGTTCCCATCTCATGGAACCAGAGAATGTGTTGGGCAACCTCACACGCAGCATGCAAAGAAATGACAACGATCAGATGAATAGATACGAATCTATCATGAATGATTACCTGGGAAAACAAGGGCTTTTGGCCATATTCGACATAATGCTCCTCCATCCATCTACTTTCCTCCGAATTAAAGTCATGTCCCAGAGTCAACCATTACACCGCCCTTCCAAGAAATTCGTGTCAAATCGTGTCAATAATACAGAGCAAATTCTCTGACAGGTGCTCGCCATATCCCGTCAGTACACCACATGTTGCAATCGAACATCCATTAGTTCATTGCCCCCTAGACAACGGCATCATCGATGCGATCAAACGTGTTGGTTCGCGACCACTGGAACACACCCCGACGCACAGCATCGGCGACAGCCTCTTCCTTCATGAGATAGGTGGGCGCATGTGTGCGGCAAGCCGCAGCGTCACAGGTGTTGTCGGTCCATCCAACACGGAAGTCATCTCCCCACCAGACTCGAAGCTCCTGAGAGACTCGGAGAGTGATCAGGACGGAGGAGAGGTCAGTGTAGCCATCCAGATCAATGCGGGTCAGCTCGTAGCCGCCCTCGGAGAAGGTAGGACAGGCAGGGACTTGCTTGATCTCCGACCAGGCAATGGACTCTTCACTCGAGGAAGTGTCGTTCCAGCGGTAAGCTGAGATCTCGAACTCACACCACTTCTCATTGCTTTGAGCGTCGCAACCAAGGCTTGCGCCAAAGAAGTCAAATCGGAAACAAGGGCTGGGAGCATGAGGTCCCATGCCAATCTGAGCGACGTCCCCGGAGCCGGTGGTTGTGGTGTTCGACAGGGCAGGTGGAACGAACTCTACGAGCTGGCCGCCAGAGGAAGGAATGTAGGGTTGGGGTTGCTCTGAAGTTGGGGGCGCGATCAAGAAGCCCGAGGAGAACCAGATGTGCTCTTGGGGGTTAAAAAGGGGCCCAGCCTTGGAGTTGTCGAACTAGATCGAGTCAGCGATGTGTAAAGGAAGTGCAAGGATGGAACTTACATCAATGGTGGTATTTCCAATGCTCAAGCCGGTCGCACAGACGGAGGTAGAACTGGCATCGGAGCTTGCAGTGGAAGTTGAAGCAGACGAGGCCTCCGTACTCGAGTTGGACCAGACTGATGCTTCCTGGCGGCGAATATGTCTCTTCCCCACAGTGATCGTGGCAAGTGTGGTGAGAGGGAAGTTGAGAGTGTAAGAAGTAGTTTCCTCCACGACGACGTTGGTCCAGGTGCTGGTCTGTAGAGTGACAGGGAGCGAAGATAGAGGCCACAGGGTAAACTCGCTAGGTGTGGGATTGTTCAACGTGTTGTAAGGAGCCAGAGGATCAGATCCACCGCCCGAGAGAACAGGGCCCCCAGTGGGGTTGACAACAGACGTAAAAGTCCAGGTGAGTGTACCTGTGACGGTGCCAGTAACAGAATCAGATTCGCCATGAGCATCGGCACTGCTATCGGCGACGAGACCAGACATGGACTGATCGGAAATGATAGCGCCGTAGCTGTCAATACTGGGGCTGCCAGTGACAAGGGGACCCATATCGACAGAAGTGACAACAGGTCCAAAGGGGGGCAGTGATGGAACGCCTGAAATAGTTCCCTGCGGCGCACTTGTCGACACGCCAAGAGCAGATGAATCGCCAAAGATGACTGTCTGGACAGTCAAAGTAGGCTTTCCATCAGGTCCGATGATGATAGCCGTAGTGAGTGAGGCAAATGTTCCAGCAGAGTCATCGGAAGAATCAGGCTGGGGAACACCAGTCACGGAGGGCAATCCATTGGTTCCAGTTGGCTCCGTTCCGGCAGGGATTACCAGAGTCGAGTCGATGATAGTTGGGAGACCGTCGGTTCCTAAGACAGTGTAGGTGATGCAGGTAGTGATGCCAGCTTGGCCATCGGGGTTGGACCCGGATGGGAGGCCTGGAGAGGTAGTGACCTGGCCGGGAGCACCTGTGGGCAAGCCTGATGGAAAGTCATCGGAGACGAAAGAGGGGTTGCCAGGAACTCCTGAAGGCAAACCGGATGAAAAGGCATCTGAGGTAAGAGCAGGGTTTCCGGGTTGCGTGTCAATAGCCCCTGGAATTACCCAAGTCGAATCGACTACTGTTGGAAGGCCATCTGGTCCAATCATGGTGTAACTGGTGCAAGTTGTGATTCCACCCGTGACAACCCCGGAGCTAGCAGATCTAGATGAGGAGACACCAGGAAGACCACTGGCTTGGTCGTTGGCAGAAGGAGTGATGCCATTTGGAAGTGCGTCCGAGGCTTCAGAAGGAGCTTCAGGGTTGCCGATGACGGCAGATCCGGTGACCAAAGGTCCAGGGATGACGAAGGTAGAGTCGACAACGGTCGGGAGTCCATCAGACCCAATGACTGTGTAGCTAGTGTGGGTAGTGATGGGAGTTGCACCATTCAAGTCAGATACAGTGGGAAGGCCAGTGGGAAGACCAGTGGGAAAGCCAGAGGGGAGTCCGGTTGGGATACCTGCAGGACCAGCAGTTGGGAAACCAGGGATAGAGGCTCCTGTAGAGGTCGGACCAGGCATTCCTGCAGAATCTCCAGAGCCAGGTGTGCCGGCGGGGACAACCCAAGTAGAGTGAACCACAGTTGGAAGGCCATCAGTGCCGATGAGTGTGAAGCTTGTACAAGTTGTTGCGACCGAACTACCTGAATCATCCTGGGGGGACCCAGGGGCAGGGAATGAGCCAGTGGGGATGCTGCCAACATCGAAGGGGATGCCTGAAAGAGATCCTTGTGGAAGACCGGAGACTGGAAGTTGCGAAGAAGCTTCAGCGACAGGGCCAGTGAAAGGAATCACCCAGGTAGAATCGACAACGGTTGGAAGGCCATCAGTGCCAGTAGTGGTAAAGGTAGCGTAGGTTGTGATGCCTTGTCCAGATCCATCACCAGGAAGGGAGGCACCTGGAGCACCTGGAGCACCTGGAAAGCCTGGAGAGCCTGGAGAGCCTGGAGAGCCTGGAGCAGGGAAGGGAATGCCGCTGGGGAGGACTTGATCAGTACCCTGAGATCCCGAGTCACCCGGGATACCAGGCGCAGAAGGGAGAGGAAGTGGGGCGGCAGAGATGCCACTGGGAAGACCTTGGCCTTGTGGGAAGCCTGTGAACGCAGGGGGCTGAGCTTGACCAGGGGATGTGCCATCGCCACCGCTGACAACAGTGGGTAGTCCATCCTGCCCGGTGATGGTGAGCCAAGGAGTGGAAGGTTGAGCTGGAGCAGGAGCGTTGATAACAGTAGGACGTCCATCTTGTCCGGTGACAGTAAGCCAAGGTGTCGAGGGCCGAGGCTGACCTGGAACGGTAGCTTGACCACCACTGATGACAGTTGGCAGCCCATTCTGGCCGGTGATTGTCAGCCATGGGGTAGAAGGCTGGTTTGGGCCTGGGGAATCGATCACAGTGGGAAGTCCGTCTTGTCCAGTGATAGTGAGCCAAGGTGCATGAGGTTCACCCTGGCCAGGAGCAGTGTCATCTCCACCAGTGATCACGGTTGGCAGCCCGTCCTGGCCCGTGATGGTGAGCCAAGGAGTAGAAGGTCGGGATGGACCAGGAGCATTGATAACAGTGGGTAGCCCATCTTGCCCTGTGACAGTGATCCAAGGCGAGCTGGGTTGACCAGCATTGTCACCACCACCAACGGTTGTAAACCATGGAGGGCTTCCGCCTGGAAGTTGTGGGCCGGCTTGGGTGGTAACGGGAAGGCTGTCGCTTGCTTCTTGAACAGGGCCTTGGGAGGGGTTTTGAGGCTGATTTGGAGGGAATCCTCCAGGGCCTGAAGTTCCGGGTATCTGGAATGGAGTGGGTACAGGTCCCAGTGTGTTGGAGCCAGGCCAGCTGGGGAAGTCTCCGGAAGAACCGCCAGGGGCAGGCTGGGAGTACTTGGGTGCAGGGTTGGAGCCGGGGAAGGGAGAAGAGAAGGGTGAGTGTGTGCCATCGTTCGAGTTGCTGCCAACATCAGGGTCGACACCATCGTTGGCGCTGTTGCCCAAGCCCGAATCAGAGCCATTGTCAGAGCTGTTTCCAAGGCCACCAGAATCGGCGCCATCATCGGAACCACCGAGACCTGAGTCAGAGCCGTGGTCAGAGCCAATGTCGCCACCTGAACCAGCACCAGCGTCGGGGTTGGTGTTGCCAGATTCGCCGCCGGGAGCATTGCTATCGCCAGAGCCGGGAGCATCGCCAGAGCCGGGAGCATCGCCATTGCCAGATCCAGGACCGGTGCCGGCTCCAGGGCCAGATCCAGGGCCCCAGAGATCAACGGTCAGGGTTGTGAATGGGGAGACAGTTGGGCCCATGCCCGAGGCAGAGAATCGAGGAGGCTTTGTGGGGAAGGGCGCTGGGACAGCAGTCTGCTGAGGACCAGAACGACCAGGAGCAGGAAAGCCAGATCCGCCATGAGGACCCGTGGGGAGGACAGTGACAACAACAGTCTTGGTGGTCAAGGGGCAGGTAGGAAGGCTTGATGCACCAATGACAGGAGAACCGGGAGCGTTGGGGGCGTTCTGGGGAAGATGAGGAATGCCGTTGGGAGATCCAGGGGGGAAGACAACAGAGCTAGCGCCAGGAACACCGCCGGGGACACCACCAGAGACACCACCAGGGACGACTACAGGACCGGCGCCAGGGACATTTGCGGGAGAACCGCCAGGAAAGCTGCCGGGAGCGTTGCCAGGTCCGGAGCCAGGGAAGGTACCAGGAGCAGCACCAGGGATGTTAGGAGGAAGACCTCCGGGAGCAGTGGGAGGGAAGTTTGGATCATGTCCGCCAGGGAAGGAGCCAGGAGACCCTGGGGTGTTGCCGGGAAGGGGTGCGCTGCCTGGAGCTCCGTTGGGATTGCCAGGAGGAATGCCACCAGATCCGTCTCCGGGGCTGCTGCCAGGGCTGCCGTTGGGACCAGTTCTGTCCGAGGTCAGTGGTGATTGCTGAAGAGGGAAGCTGTTTGACTTACGTGTAGTCGACCGTCTGAGCGCCAGAATGGCCCAGGAGGCCAGAGGCCAAGATGAGCCCGAGAGATGCGGAGATGCGCATCGTGGGCGAGGTGCTTCAGGGAGATGCGAGTTCTCAGAGAGGTGAAGGATGTGGATGAAGATCGGTGGTGGGCAATGAAGAGCAGCCAAGTGGCGAGAGGTGAGTGAAGAAGTGCGGCAAGGAAGACGAAATGGCCTCGAAAAAGGATGAAGGGAACGAGAGGACGAGAAGGTGAGTGCTTCTCGAGGAAGAGGATGGTCGAGGATGAAGAGGGAAGATGGCGAAGAGAAGAGAGGATGAAGAGGAGAAGAAAAGATTTGTGGGCGAGTTGCGGGAGGAGGAGGTTATATGCCCTGCGCAGTTGAGGAAGGAGAGCTCCTTCCCTCTCAACGAACCCGGCTGGACAGTGTGACGCGTCGAAGCGTGGGACGCGAGAACGACTGCGCAGTTGAGGAAGGCACGAAGGGGAGGAGCACAACGCACTGGCAGTCAACTGGCAGCCATTCCTAATTGGCAGTTCACAATGTCAAGAGCAGACGGGTGAGGAGAGCATCAGGAGACTGGGTACCTTGGTAGTGATTGATTGATCAATGCAATTATAATTACTCCTACTTTTCAGAATCACAGTGTCCCTTTGGCGCATTCTTTCATCGACTGCCATCAACATCCCCAGCCGGCAGTTGACTGAGGCTCCGGTGCGGCCAAGGGCGCTCGGAACGTGCCGAAGCACTTGACCTCGCTCCTTCCCTCCCCTCAAGCAGAAGCTCTGCCGGCAGCGTGCTGGCCAGCACGGATCACCCAACGAATGCGTGCTCCTTCCTTCACAGATGCAGAGGCACCTCTTTGGCGCCCCAACAGATCAGACGCGTGCCACGGCTGGTTTCAGCTCCGTTGCCGAATTATCCGTCCGAGGAAGGTGCCTCCTCCTCAGCTGGCTGGGTTGACCAGGCTGGCGATCGACGTCGGCGAGAGAGGGAGGAGAGAGAGGGCAGAGGCGAGAGACGATGGAGGCGATAGCTTGATGGTGATACCAGAGTCCGTCTGTGATTGATGATTCTCCGCGTGAAGTTTAGTTGTGATAGCGTCAAGATCTTGACCACTGTATGAACTGTCTCCAACGAATTATACAAGATCGTCCGTGTAGGGAGGCGGTGCCGATGAATCAGTATCCTCACGCCTCACGGGACCATTGCCAGCAGCTCTCCTATCCTCATCCTCAATTCGTGCAGCCCACATAGCAGCTCCAGACGTAGTCGTCAAGAGGAAGAAGAGCGACAGGATGGGGATCAACTCGAGGATCATGGCCACAGTGCCAAACCAGATGTACTCCCACGCACGGTCCCTTAGCGCCTTCTTCTGCTCAACTTTGGAGTAGCCCTTGATCTGGAACCAGCGGTAGTGGGCGAGCTTTCCCAGTCTCGTGCCTGTGATGATGATAAAGGCAGGAGTGCCGACGAAGGGGACGAGGTTGAGTGGCAGGAAGACAATGAGCTCGAGGATCTGGATGATGCTCCATGGCGTGTAGATCGCGGGACTGGTGGGTTTTCCTAGCATTCGGACTGCAGTGGGCGCATCCACGAAGAGGATTCGCTGGGGAGCGACAAGATCCTTGTACGACAGCTTGATGAGGGTCGCCTGGAGCATGTTAGAATGGGCGAGCAATAGAGATTGGGATGAACTTACATCAAATACATCAACTCGACACTCATCCACAAAGAAGCCCTCGAATAGACCCTGAATGATGATCAAACCCTCGCCCAGAACCAGCACCACAGCGTTGATCCAAGCTCCCCAGCCGTGGAAGATGGCCAAGAAAGCATACTGTGGCAAAAAGGTAAAGGTGAAGAGAAGGAGATAAACCAGGAACGAAATTATCGACAACGGAAAGATTCTGCCGACAAGAAGCGGCCAGAACTCCTGATTGCGAAGAAAGAACCAGATGCCGCGAAGAGGGTAAGACGCGGCAATGCCGGCTCGCCTGAGATAGGTCAAAGGTCGCTGCACAGGACGAGACAGAGCCTCAATCCGAGCAGAGTAAAGGCTCTCAGAGGAGCCGTTTGGAGGCATTTTTGAGTTAAGCTGGGCGCTACGCTGAAAAGGACACTACTGATGAAGGCATCACCAGTTGGGCTTACTGACGCCTTGAGTCTGACATTTGTTGTTGATGAATGACGTAACTGGGCGGAAAATTTGCGTAGCCGATCCGACGGCACGTGTGTGAGAGTGCTGTTTCTTGCGCGTTTCCGAGTCTGGCCGTGCAAAAAGCAAAAAGAAGTTGACAACAAACTTCATAACCTCGCTAACAAACAAAAAGAAACCAACCAATCATCCAGTTAGAAACTGCAAAAATAACGTAAAAAAAAAATAAGAGCCAAATGTTCTCAATCATTTGTATAGGAAAAGCCCGATGCGGGGGTCGAACCCGCAACCTTGAGATCGCGTACTCAATACCACGTTGTGGTAGTCTAAGAGTCTCACGCTCTACCGATTGAGCTAACCGGGCGTGGCTCTGATTGGTGGCTTCCGAAGTCGCAGAACGCCTACTGGAACTCGGGGAAAGCGAGAATCCGCAGTGAGGGTGAAGCTTCAAGCTGGTCATGCTGCTCTTTCGCAAGGATGATACAGGTAGAACCACATCTAAGGTGTTTCATTCGTTCTTGTAGTTCCAACCGGCTTGGAGATGCCGATATCTGCGGGGTTGCGTGGTGTACGCCCTTGGGATGTCAAGAGTGACGGAATGGCTCAGCAGATCGGCCTGGCCTTTATCAACTCGGACAACTCCTCATTTTGTAAACTCGCTACCTCCACCAGTTTCTACCAGTTCCTTCAAGAATCAGCATTAGCTAAGTAAGAATATCACTGCCAGAAAACCTTTAGCTCAAATACTAACGCATCCAGAACACCATGAATGTCTCTTGTCAGTGTGGCACCATCCAGATGAAGGCCTCGCGCCCTGAGCCCATCGATGTCTACTGCTGCCACTGCCTTGAATGTCAGAAGCAGTCCGCTTCAGCCTTTGGCACGTCAGCCATCTTCCCCGCCGACGGCATGTGGCCGCTCCCCGACGAGGTCCGGTCCCGACTCGGCCTCTGGACACGACCCACCGACTCCGGCAACACGCTCGAATGTTATTTCTGCAAGACGTGCGGCGTGAGAGTTATCCATCGGAGCATCTTGCCTGATGGAAACCCCAAGCCTACGCTGAGCATCAAGGGTGGGTTGGTGGATGGGTTGAAGTGGGATGCGCCGAAGCATATTTTTACTAGGACTGCTCGAGTGCCGTTTCCTGAGGGAAGCGATCCTGGATCTCCTTCGACTCACCCCGGTATGAAAAAGGGTTAAATGTTAGTCGGGGCAGTCTTTTGTCTGGGAGCGTGTTGGTTGAGTTGACCGAGGTGTTAGTGGAGTTGAGTGAGCGTGACAATGAGTAGCTACAATGTTGTTGTGATCTTCAGACCAAAATCTCGTCAAGATTGAATCAAGATCCATCTGTCATTAATGATCTTCCAAGATAAGATATGCGAATCTACAAAGAAGACCCTTGCTGACGGCCCGTGGTGGAGCCATCGGGATTGCGGCGCCTGTCGGAGCTATGACAACGCCATAAACCCGATCCCGTGGGGCCATTTCCGACCGAAACCCAGCATCGCCGCTCCGGGCCCACAGCCGGGGTGACGATGCCCTCAGGTTTCGCTATTGTTAGGCAGGATGATTAAAATGCCTTCATCAAATGCTCAGCCTCATGCCGATCTCGAGGTTGGCATATAAGAAGTTTGCAGCCGCCTCGTTGAATTGAACCAACATCACACAACCAGCAAACAGCTTCTACATCACACTCAATCGCCTTGATCAGCTTCAACAACACTTGATCCAACCAACTCGTCTATCAGAATTTACCCAAACAACTCACCGATTTTTAACACATTCAACCGCCAACATGTCTGTCCGATCGCAAATGTTTCCCCCTTCTCCCACCTTCACCGAGACCTCACTCCCCTCCCTCTCCTCCAGGGTCTACATCGTCACAGGCGCGACATCAGGTGTCGGTCTTGAGTTGGCCAAGATTCTGTACTCAAGCTCCGCTACTATCTACATCGCTGCGAGAACTTCTTCCAGAATCGCATCAGCTATCCAAGCCATCCAATCAGAGTTTCCCGACTCGACTGGTCGCCTCGAGTCACTATCCGTCGACCTATCCGACCTCAGCACCATCCCAACCGCCGCGTCAGAGTTCCTGAGCAAAGAGTCTAGAATTGATGGCTTGGTTCTCAACGCCGGTGTCATGACTCCTCCTGACGGTAGCAAGACACAGAATGGACACGAGCTACAGATGGGAACCAACTGCCTGGGCGGCTATCTTCTCATGCGATCGCTCGAGGACATGCTAGTAAGCACCGCCAAGATTGCACAGAAAGGAACTGTTCGAGTCGTTTGGCTTGCCAGCACGCTCCAGACTGGTACGCCAAAGGGTGGCATCATCTGGGACGAGACCATGACGGCGCCCAAGGTTGTGAGCAACCAGATGGAGAACTACATGATGAGCAAGGTCGGCAATGTGTTTCTAGCTCATGAGACAGCCAAGAGACTTGGAAGAGAGGGAGTTGTATCTGTGGTAAGTTTTTTGATCTCGATGCGACAACGGAGAAGGTAGCTGACCAGCCACTAGTCGGTCAACCCAGGGTTTATGAAGACGGAACTACAGCGCCACATGCCAGGACCAGTCTCTTTCATGATGGTAAGTATGTTATCCATTTACACGTGGATATACTAACATGTATCAGGGTCTCGTCTTCAAGGGCGCCAAGTTCGGGGCGTACAGCGAATTGTTTGGACTTCTGTCTCCTGACGTCACCAGCGACAGGAACGGGGCCTTCATCGTGCCCTGGGGACGATTCGGATGTCTCCCCGAGGATATCAAGCAGGCAGTCAAGAGCAAGGAGCAGGGCGGAACGGGTACATCTGAGATGTTTGTGGAGTGGTGCGAGAAGGAGACTCGAGGTTTCAGGTCGTAAGAGGTGTTGTTTGTTGAATTGTAGCGAATCTCATCCGGGTATCATCAAGGTATCATACATAATCTAATTCCCAACGCCAGGCCATTCAAACTCATGGTTTACTCCTTTCGCGCAATCTGTGTAATTTCCATATCCACCACTATCGGGCGATGATCCGAGATAAAGATGCCATCATCATATCTCGTGTTGAGGACAGCAAACGACTTGTAGCTGATGTCCATTGGATCCCTCACAAACATGTGGTCGAGCTCCATATCATCCGACTCATCGAGAGTAAAGCCCGTGTACGTTGTTTGATGGCCAAAGCGCTTGTTTGACGGCACCTCGTACTTGAGGTCGTACAGCTGAGTGGCCATGAGGTGGTAGGCCGGGCTCTCGGGTGTGGCGTTGAGATCGCCAGCGACGAAGACGGGAAGACTCTCGCGCTTGTGCGAAGACCAGCGGTCGGCCAAGTCGATGATCATTACTGCTGAATGTTCTTGCGACCTTTTGCCCTTCCAGTCAAAGTGAGTGCACATGTAAACGACGCGCGCGCCCGTGTGAATGTGGCGGAAGCGGCCGACCGTAACAACGCGGGGAAGCTCAGCATCCCATCCTATTGAGCCGGCCTTGTCGGGTGTCTTGCTGAGCCAATATGTCTTTGTCTGCTCCAGATTCCAAACAGAGCGACGATAAAAGATGGGCGACAGCTCGCCCTTTTTCGCGCCATCTCTGCGACCACCGCCGATCAAGGCCCAGTCATCACCAAGGTCGTCCTGCAGGTCCATCGCCTGAGGGTATGTCACCTCTTGCATGCAAACCAGCGAGTCTGGCCGTCCAGCGAGTTCGTAGTTGAGCTGAGCCGCCATGAGCGGTCGGCGAATGGGCCACAGCTCCTCTCCCTCTTCGGCCTTGCTGGGATCGACGCTGTATCGGATGTTGTAAGTCATGAGGCGCAGATTGGTGGTGCGCTGATAGGGAACAGCGACGGCGCTGGCAGCAGCGCCGACGAGGAGCCAGATGAGCTTCATGCTGAATGTGTCTGTGTGGTGTGAGCGATGGTGATGATGTGCCTCTGTGTGTTGGCGTAGGCAGCGTTATATGGACACGGTCGTGATCACAGTCATGGTCTCTGTTTTGATTGATGCTGCACAGAGAAAGGTTATTATTTTGCGACGGGATCGCGTCTGCATTTATTGACCAACGTTACGCCTACATCCGTCTCTGTTGGCTCTAGGTTGTCAGATCGGATGGTGGGACGAAAGGAGTCGCCCCCTCAACACAAGGTTAGGTTCCGGCCAATTACACGGCGTCCATAAACTGAAGCCTTGAGCTTCGTTCTCTGCTTGACCTGGTCCTCGGCACATGCTAACGAAACATGGTCTGGGCCAAATGCTGCCGCAATGGCTGCCCTATTCGGGTCTAGATGGCTGCTTAGAGACCAGACTATTGGGTGAGTGTTTGGGTGTGCGTTGCCAGACACGTGTGAGGCTTGACGGCGCCTACGTAATGTACACGAGTCCACCAGATGAAGCCTTGATGCATTCATTACAATTCTCGCCATGTTCCGTGCTGACGTGCATATACTTTATATATGGATGTCTCGCAAAAACAACAAGATCCATCTATCGCAACAATTCTGCTCTCAGCAGCAGCAATACGAGTAAGCCTCGCAACGCAGCAACCAACGCCAAGATTATGCGCATAGATTAAATCCACTTGATTGGTCCATTCCCGAGTTGAAACCGCCAAGGGATCACGGCGCAGGTAACTAGGCATCTTCCTCCCAACTAATCCAGACTATGAGGCACAGGAGCACCAACTGCCGGGTCGTCGCTCGCAACAAATCGCTCATCCCGTGACCCAAGAAACGGACGCTTCGAAAGGGACCCAGAATGAAGGGGAAATCTAAGCTCCATGGTAAAGAATATACGAGATAAACTCCCGGGACGGAGTCTACATCGAGTCCAAGCAAATGGCTTTATATGAGTGAGAGGTGTGCGAAAATAAGGCGACAACGACAAAAGAAAATATGCAACAAACCAATCATCCGCATGCAAGCGGTAAATTCGACAATGACAACATCAAACATATGCACAAGAAAACTCTCAAACTCTATTTACACAAACTCAATCAATGTAGTTACCCGCCTTGCCGGGCGACGGACGTCGAGGTACATCGGGACTTGGACATATGCTCCCCGGAAGACGGATAGTGTATATATATCCCAGAAACTGGCTCATTTTATGTACAAGATGTATCAAAAACTCTACCTGCGACAGGAGATATTCGCGTTTCCAGCGACGAGTCCACCATGACTTACACCATCCCCAAAGCGATGACCACGCCAGCCCCAAACGATAAACCACAGTAATTGAGCACATGACCTCTTCTTCACGCAGCACATCACATGCCCCAGATGCTTGTTTTCAACTCCCCAGTGTAGACCATTCTAGAGGCTATATCACTTCCCACGATATCGCAGCAACACCACGCCAAGAATACAACATCGTCACGACGGCCCGCGTCGCCGCCACTCCCACCTCACAACGTGTCCATGTGGTAACACTGCTGGAACATAAAACCAACCTTAAGCCCCCCTCATCAAAGCCCATATGATCCAGTCCCTCCAGTTCCGTCTACGGAGGCTACGTCTCCGCGCTTCGAAAACTTGATAAGTGCCGCCGCCGCCGAGATTGAGCGCTACTCTTCTGTCACCAAGACACTTGGCAATTCAGGTGAGGTAACGGTCTTGTTCATTTACTATACCAGAAACAGGATTGCTCACGGGGTAGGTTTGAGGTTTGTGTGAGTATCGTCGTCGGCATTTCCCAAATTGAGGCGTCCAGTCGGAGCTCTACTACCTTTTCGACAACACCCGTCCGGAGGTGGCTGCGAATACCAACGCCTTGGCATCGATCTTGCAAAAATGCCAAGTTTACGGGACACTAGATTCTGCTCAGATTAGGGCTTACACCCGCCTCGAGTTCAGCCTCAACGGCGAATCCTCCGCAAATCCGGCCCCCAAGCATCAACTTCAGACCTCAGACCACGAGCCAGAACTACATCCACGGGTTCATTCCAACTCCAATCACCGACGCATGAACACCCTCCTTCCATAACGAGGACAGGCCCTCCTGCAAGTACCACGTTACGCTGCAGTCAAACTCACCCTTCGGCGACAGCCCTGCAGGGCAAAGGTGACCCCCAAAGCCAAGTCGTGCGAGATGTCGATCTGGCCAGCTCTAGACCCCACGAGCCAGGGGAACCCGTCCGGGAAGGATCTTCGGGGGACGGTCCGGGAATGTGGGATTCACATGGTTGCATGTGGGACTTGACCGCGGATGGGATGCATCAGATGTTGTAGGTGGCGGCCTCAAGGTTCATGTCATTCAAGCGGTGGAAGACCTTGTAAGTGTATCTGGAGAGTCACGTACGATTGAATACGGTTAATTTGGTGATGATATTTGCGAGGTCTTGGCCATATTTGCCAAACGAGTTTCTGAGGCAGAATCTAGAGTAGAGTGTATATACAGGATAATCACAGAAACAGGTGTAAAAAAGTCAACGGCCGTCAAAGCATTAACAAACTATGTGTCCAAGTTGATAGGATAAGGTAAGGAACCAGGTGATTCGGGGTATGAAGTTGAGGTGTGCGTGTAAGGTAAGGGGGTGTGATGTGTGTGGCCTTTTTGCGGGTTGTTATGTTTTTTGGTTATAAGTGAACCTTGGATGGACTACCAAGTGCAGGCCTCCTCAATATATCGGACCACGGTTCCATGACGAGCCAGAGCGGCGCAGGTATATCGGACATCGTCGACCATGGCCAGCGGCCCGCAGGCCACGACAGTGGTTCCACCGACAGCGTGCTCGAGCTCCTCCTCGAGGATCTGTCTCACATTCATGCGCGAACCAACAGTAATGTGAGGCTCGATGTGGCCCCATTTCGTATCCGTTACTTCGCCCAGTCCCATCATCATGCCTTGGATAGCATCCACAAGTCCGCGGTTCCGGATACCCCAGTACAGCTTGGTCGTGCCCATGGGAGCGTACAGGGAGAGGGAGCTGTTGAGAGCCGGGAGAACGGCTGTGACACCGACACCACCGGCGATGCAGAGGACATTGGGGTACTCGGGTGTGGGAGCAAAGTGACCATCGTTGCCCTGGAGGTATGTCTTGCCCTCGTGGCCGTAGGTGCCCTCGATCAGAACAGGGATGCCAGCCTCGACACCGCACTTCTTTGCCAGCAGCTTGGTGAGGCCAGAGTGAGGTCGCACAAAGAAGGTGATACCATGCTGACCGTTGCGGGTGGCAATGGTACGGGTCCTGTGAACAATACCAGCCTCCTTGGCAGCAGCGTCAGTGACGGACGTGGGAGACGACAGGGAGGGGCCCTCGCTATCAGAGTGAGAGGTGGAGTGCGGGTCGTTCCGAGGATGGCCAGGGTTGCAGCCGACGACGGAGAAGGGATGGTTCTCCCACATGCGCCAGGAGACGGTAGGGAAGTAGGCGTAGCAGTAACCGTGGCAGTCAACACCAGGGACGTCAACACGGATGTACTCTTCGTCAATGCGGGTGACGTACGCCCTTTTGATTCCGTGCTTGCTAACACGGACGATGCGGAGGAAGCGATCAAAACTCCAGATTGAGATGGCAATGTACAGCCAGATGTCAAAGCCACCGGTTCCCTCGTACAGCTTCCAGATGTGGTACCACGAACCAACAATGGCCATGATGGCGAGAAAGATGTGCCCAATCAGGAACACCTCATATGCGATCTTCCGGAAGTAGTAGACGGACAGGGGGATGAGCAGACTGAAGGACAGGGTGCCGATGATGCCCCAGTACCAGTACGGCTGCTTGGCTGCCTGGGCGTGGCTATTGGCCTCGACCATGATGCGCAGCCACATGAGGGAGTGGAAGCAGACCTGGAGCGTGCAGATGGTGGCAACCCAGCGGTGGAGGAGGAGGAAGGTTGAATGAGACCAGTTGGTCATCCACAGGAGAAGACTGTTTCGGCCTCCATACAGGAGAACAAGGGGGATGTTGGCAAAGGCGACAGCACCAGCTCGGTTACCCATGTGTCTCATGAGCTCATATCTACGGTCGGGGAAGAGGCCGTTGGGAGAGTAGCGGGGGTAACCAGCAAAGACAGCGGCGAGGTTGATGCCGATAAGATAGGTGATGAAGATCATCTGTCCGCGGGTAGGGATGAAGCCGAGGCCCAGGACTGGAACGCTGTGCTTGCGTCCCCAGGCCGGGGGGTCGATAAAGTATGCGTAGAAGCGGCTTCGAAACTTTGCCGGGAAGGGGAGTAGCCGGAGGAGAGAGAAGCCGACGGGCATGACGACTCCGGAGAGGAAGACGAGGAGACTAGAAAGGATACAAAGTCAGATATCACCGTGGTATCATCGACATGGGGGAGTTAAGCTTACCTGTATGTGGATTCGTTCTTGCCAACGGCCTCGTAACCCTTGACACCATTCATTTGGGCCTCATATTCCTCGGCGCCGATCGAGATGGTGCGGTTAAAAACAGTCTCAGTTGCAGGGTCCAGCGGCTTCGGGGGCTTCTTGGTGTCGACAAGCTCGAGCGCATCTGAGTACGAGTATCGCAGCACAACACCTGGCTCGTCTTGTCCGTAGATCATGTCCGTCTCCCAGAACTTGAGAATCTTGTAGCTCATGATAGTCTTGGGACAGTACGTATCAATGCACAAGGCAAAAGACGTAAGGTAAGAAGTATCGTTGGCGAAGCAAGCAGCAGAAGGATACTGCTCTGCTTTCTCCTCTGGCGTCATGCCCGCGTACTCGGGACAGTCGAGGTTCGAAGGCATGGCGTACCGGCATCCCCAGGCGCAGGGGAGACTATACTGCTCCCTGCCATAGCCGTCGAGGAGCTCAGTTGCGGAGACGGCAGCTGGGAGAAGCAGCGCCGCCGCCGCGAGTGTATTGGAAAGCAACATGGTTGGGTGTTGCTTCAAGTCCTCCCTTATGTGAGACTTGTTGGACACTGGGATCAGGGGAGTTTTGGAGGAGACACACAAGGGGAAGAAACTCTAAACCGGAGAGGTTGTTGGTTTTGCTTCTCTGTGTGATGTAAAGTATAAAGAGAGGGTAGAAGAAGGAATGAAGAAGAGGGCGATGATGTCGATGTCTCCTGAAGGGATCCCAACAAGAGGAAGACGACTAGTCTTTATACCAAGAGACGCGGACAAATGCATCGATTATGAGCGGTCAGAAGAAGGTCAATAGCAAGAGGTAGCATCCACCCATCCCTCGATCCATCCCAAGAGCCATCTTGGTCCAGTTCACCTCCCCTCTTTTTCCCTTCCGCACTTATTTGGAGGGGGGTGGATGGTCCGTCTTTTGACCCCCGCCCAGGCTACTGCTTTGGTCCGATCGTCAAAAGGGGACCATCGATAATGGGTCAAAGGTTAATGGTCCTTCCCATCTTTTTTTTTTTTCTCTTGCGTGGGACGGTTTGTGTATGGGGGTCGGTTCCCCCTCATCCCGCAGGAAGGGCGGTCATCAGGGCTGACACGAACGACTCCATTCGTAAACGTCTGGGCATGATATCCTCGCCACTGGGAGGTAAATGAGTCCATCAGATTAGTTTCCCTGGCTGGTTTCCTCCAATGCCAGCTCGAGTAATAGATACATGCCATACTACTACATGCCTTGTTTGGGGAGCCATGCTGCTCAAACAAGCGGCATCCCTACCATGTGAGCCATAAACTTGAACCCAATATGCAAACAAGAATGAACACTGCACGGTTCTCTCCCACGCTCGATCCACCGACGCCTTGTCCTGTCGTGTTCTCAAGTTCCGTCTTGAGTTCCGCGCGCCGTGGCCTCGACACACAACACACAGTGACTGTGAGCAAGTGCCCTGCTCGCCCAGGGTATGAAGGGAAGTTTCTTTTCAGCTTTAACCTTAGATTACCAGATCCATGTAGTAACAGAACCCCCCGGTGCCGGCGGGGTTCCACACTGTTCTCTTCGGTCCCCCGGGGGGCGTGTGTATGTCTCTCTGTCTCTCTTACTCAAGAGCATCATCGAATCGTTCCAACAACTTGAAGATCAGCCACAAACCGGCAACTCGGCTTCGTCCCTGTGGAGGAATGGGTCCCTCTTTCAGCCTCGTCTAGGTAGGTTACTTACTGCCTTGTTGCCAAGACGGGTTATCAGATGGAGCACTTGGTAGTGTCCCCATTCTCAAACGCATCCCGCAAACGCCGAGAAATCAACGGCCGATGAAAAGTCTCTTTTTTACCAGGGGTCCAGCCCGGCAGTGTACCCTCGTCAAAAACTCCACCGGCAGGCACACTCTCTCTCTCGATTTTGTCTTCCCGAAGCGTACATCTCGTAGTCGCAGCAGCAGGGTTCCAGGAAGTCGATGGCGAGGGCCGCTATAGAGTCAAAGTTCCTAACCCTCTCTGCAATGACTGACAGCAGGTCGCACGACACGCGACACAGAGTCGTCGATCCTGCGCACCACCCGCCGGCGCCGCCGTTCGACTTGGACCCACTGCGTTTACTCTGTCCCATGGCCGTGCCCGTGGGATGATGGCAGTAGCAGCAGTAGTTGTATGAAAGAGTAGTAATAGTAGCACTGGTGGTAGGCACTGTAGCAGCGGGGACCAGACCAGACCTCTCTCAGCTGGAGACTTACAGCCTCTCTACCTGGCCTTGTAGTCGTCCTCAGCCTATGACGGATGCCAACCGATGGTCCCTCGGGTCCTTCTCCACCCCCGATGACCGCCGTGGATCAGTCTGTCAAGCCACAATGGGGACCCTTGATGTTCAATGCCATAGGCAGTACCCCCAAGAAGATGCCTTTCCTCTTTCAGTGTATTCGTAGAAGAACTGTGGCGCTGGCTGCTGTCGAGTAAATGGTGAGATGACCTTTTGCCCATCATTACCTCGTTGAGATGGTGGTTTGAAGTAATGCTTCCATCTCGTCCCTGGAAACCCCCAAGTTAAAAAGAACCAATTTACAAAGAGAAACCCACAATCGGGTCAACCAACAACTTCTCCGACTCCGGCCAGCTGGGAAACCTACTTTGACACCGTTGGTAGTTAGCATCTTTGAAAGATCAACTTCTCTTTTCCCTTGGGCCAGGAGAGATGGTCATACACACCCCCATCTTTTGTTGATTTTACTTTACATTCTGCCCTCGGCAATCCTCCGCCATTTTTCCTTTCTCCATGGGAGATTCGTCTACTTACTAGGCCCCTTGAGGCCCATCTCCCGCTCCTTGTAGAAGACAGAAAAAAAAAGTGATCAGATCCGACCTTTCTCAGCCCACCTATACCATAACGGGGAGGAGAATGGAAGGGGGGGTGTGCCACGATCTTTTAACAAGGTTCATGAAACGGCTCCGCAAGAAGGGAAAAAATGTCGTCTCATTTTTCTTTCTGTTTTGACCAGGTCCAGGCCTTGACAGTCTAGAACCGTGGAACCTTTGGGTAGCATTCGCGTGGTTTCCGAATCTGGATTGATAAGATAAAAAAAAAGCGAGGAACCACATGTGAAATATGCGCAAATGTCGTATTTTTTGACGAGAATATGTGGTGTGTGTGGCACACTGATCGATAAGATGTTGATCGATAAGATGCGACATCGCTGATTTGATTGATAAGATGTCCTCAACACCACATGGTAAGGGTAGATCGGCAAGTCTAGCGACTTTCTAGTCTTTTTTTTTTTTTCTGTGAGCCTTATCCCCGACATGGTTTAACCATAGTTTTAACTCTGTAGCGAATGGCATCTGTCAAAGCACTAGATCAATAGCTCAGTTCAACAACCATCAATCATCCCGCGTTCTGATCGTATGCGTATTGTATCTGCTCCGATGAACGGACTCTCCCCTTCAAGATGCTCAACCGAGTTCAAGCCCGACAGGTGCCTGCCTTACCCGAGGAACAAAATGCATCAATCAATGCCTTCTGACAGGGAATCACCAGCATCAAAAAGACCCCACGCGTGGCACATCTAGTCGGGATGATCTTAATCCAGATTATCCTAGTATGTGTAATCTAGCTCGGTAGTCTGCGCCCAAGTACAAATCCCGGCCTGCTTGTGGCTTCGTATGGTCCCATCTTGCTTGCCGAGCATCCGATTTCCTCGCACCCCATGACTAACATGTTCCATTGTCAGGTCCTTTTTCTCTCTATGCCTCGTTTCGCTTCCTCTACGTCGTCTCAGGGCCTTTGTCTGTTCCTCCGTTCACCCCGTTCCGTTCCGTACCTGTGCATCATTCCCCCACGCTTCTCTCTATACACCGCAGCTCTGCTCTCATACGGTTCAAGGTCAGGCAGGGTCTGACCTGGGAATGAACCCGAGACCGAGTGGATGCAGGCCACCGCCGTCCGAAGACTCACATGCAGCGCACACCTTAAGCCGCAAGGGCCCTCATGAACGCCCGACTCTCGTTCCCTTGGGTCACCTTGGCCACAGGTATGAGTGAAGCCTCCTCGTGGCCGTCCCCGGCTTGCAAATACCGCACATACGCCTGCGCGATCTGGAACCACCACCTCTTCTCTGTGGCGCTCGATCCACTTCCCTGCCATACCCAGATGGCCTTGCCGCCGTCATCGAGCAGAAAGACGTCGCTGTCGTCTAGGTCATCCCGCGACACGCGCTCAGCGTCCTTGACCAGGTCGAATGAGAGCTCCCCAGAAGAGTCGCTGAGTCTGAACAGCTTCTTGTTAGACGCCTGATCGACAGCGCGTGGCTGGGACCGTGAAGAGAACGGTCTCGCACAGCGGAATCCTTCCCGTGGTGTTTCATCGTCGCCACCGAGGAGATCGACAACTCTTCGTGACCGGGATTCCTCCTGAGCAACAACCTCAACCTCGGAGTGCTTCGCGATTGTCATATCATGGACAACCTGAGCGGCCTTTGCCTTTTCCATCGGGCTGCAGTCCTTGCCCTGCCAGACCCAGATCTTCTCATCCGTATCCAGGACAAAGACGTCGGCATCGTCCAGGCTCGCCCACGTCGGGTCCACTTGGTGCACCACGACCCCATTGACATTGACGCCAACAGCCGGGTTCTTGAAGACGCGCAGCAAGGTGGGCATATCTCGGGCAGGCTGCTCCTCCTCCACATGCCGGAATCCAGACCGCGTTCCACCAGCCCGGATGGACATGCGTGGGAATAGGGCGAGGAACTCATCCGACGGGGCCTCCTGGATCTCTCGGTGCTGAGTGGCAGTCCCCTTGAGGAACTCATCTAGCTCGGCAGTCTTGTACGCCGCCGTCCCCGCCTCGTCCTGCGATGTATGCTTCCCTAGCCAAAAGAAGATGTCATGGGCAAGCCTCTCGATGCCGTCTTTGCCGTTGATCTTTTCAGAGTGCAGCACGATGAAGCTGTCCCCGTCGTAGAACTGCCCATAATTCTCTTCCGGCCATTGGACCACCTCGAACTGCTCGATCCGCCAGATGACTAGTCCAGCTTCGATGCCGACTTTGCCGTCATTCCACGCTGGCTCGGTGAGGGCAGAGTTGTACTTGACCTGATGGTCAATATCGGTCCCGATAAGCTCCACGTTGCTATCTCTGATGTCGTACTCTTTTGGATGAACCAGGCCATGGTTGGGCGCCATCTTTGCGTCTCGTGAGTCAAAATTCGAGGCTAATTGAGTTTCTGTCGAGGCGAGAGCAATCTCTCATCCGCCTCTGCCGCAGTATTTTCGTAATGGTTCGAGGTTGTTTCAACTAGAGTAGCCAAGGTTCCGGTTCCTTGGGAAGATGCAGAACTGCTGAATGCGGGGACTGGTTACATCCTGATTGGATATTTTGAGAAGGGCTGATGACTGAGCAGTACAGTAAGCTTAAAGTGCTGATCCCTTGTTTAAACGCTGACGATGAATCAGAACCGAGTTTGACAGAGGCCGGTTGATCACTGCGAACCGGTTGCTGTCAGTGAGTGCTGACTGCATGGGTGTTGAGACTAGTTGACCGAGATCTGATTTAGATGTGGTATCATGAAAGCCTCATATTGCGTGCGACGGCGATCATTAAATTAAGTAACGGTTTGCCTTGTCTCGAGTCGAATGAGGTGTCAAGACGAATGTGAGAGAATCAAGTTGATTAAGTATAAGGTGTAGGGTTGCCAATTGCTCGGGATGCAACCCTTTAGCGACCCAAGTTGTTAACAACACTTCCCACCATAACCGCCACCTCTCGATCCCAATTCGCATCCGCCTTTGACCTTGCCTTGGGTCCAGCGAGGGCGCTGTGTAGTTGTGATCCCTTCACGACAGCTTGACGGATTGCATCCCCAACTGTGTTCTTGTTTGTGCGGAGAGTCCTAGCCACCACACCTCCTCGGTTCACAATATCCTGGACACGCGTAGCAAGGCTACTTGCCATTGTCCTCCAGAAAAACGACGCAAGACTTCCCGTCTCGAGATGTGCGAGGAGGAACTGAAGAAGATTTGTTTGGCTCGGCTGGTTAGCAGCTGGGAGTAAGGGATGACTTGGTGGTTTTGTTGACTCCAGTACAGCCTCAAGAGAGACAATGTTCTGACACTTGGCCATGACTTCAGCCAGAGACTTTTCCAACGTCGGCAGCTGGCCCAGAGATCGAGACAGAGCCGTGATGCTTGCCTGCAGCGCCGAGCGGATATATGTCTCAAGAGCCTGAAGGAGTAATCGTGGAGTCCACTTCTCAGGCTTGAAGCCAAGAGTGGGCGACAAGAGATATAGGGTAGTCAGAGCAGACACTGTCCTAGACTTGGTCTCGTCAACCTGAGCAAAAGTTGAAACCGACTGGACCGAGAACTCGCGAATGATTCTCTCCGCCCGTTCACGGACTGATCGCTCGATTGGTGTGATGACGGTGTCTTGCAGGCTTCTGACCGTGTCGACTCGGTTCAGCCCGAACCCCTCTTCTCCCGGCGCCTTGCGGTCGAGGACCTCCCGAAGCGACAAGATGGTGTAGGCGCATCGTACGAGAGCTCGATGATCTTCCTTGCCAGACGCCCCAGCTCCGTTTCCCGGCCCTTCAAGCTCCGAGTGCTGAACCTCCAGCTGTCGACCAAGCTGCAGACAGCGCCCAACTGATCGACCGAGCTTTAAAGTCTCCCACAGCCTCAGGGCCACAAGTCGAACTTCGTCGGCCTCGGCATGCTTATCGATAACCTCCTTCTCGAGCTGGCGGTAGCTGTCGTTGAGACTCTTGATCTGACCATCCAACTCGGCGACGATATGCTTGGAGGCTTGGGTCTGTTGCTGGGTGTAGTTGAGCAGGGGCACAGCTGATCGGGTCGTCAGGACGTCGATATGAGAGTCAATCTCTTGAGCATCGAACAGAACGCGCGATAGAGGCGTGGAGAGGTCGAGGGGTGTGTCGTTGGGGTTATTGGTTGAGACAACGAGCGAGTTGGCAAAAGAAGCGGGGGAGAAATCAGGATCAAGAAACGTTTCGTAGTCGATATACGAGGGCTCCTCGTCCGCTGCAGGATCCGCTGCCATGATTGATTTTGTCCGAGAGACTCAATGGATGTTGTATTCGTGGCTGCGACCGTTAAAGTTGGTGATGTTAATTTTGGTGTTGTGCTGTAGCACACACAACGAACCTGAGCTTAAGGTTGGTGGATGTTCTGGAAGCTTGCTGGCCTTTTCGGGCATCGCTTCATCCTCGGAGGTACGTACCTTTTTATTCACCTCACCTGACTTGCATTGCAGCCGGCGGCTCTTCAGGACAGCACCAAGACCAAGAGTCTGGGGAATGAATTAGCGGGCGATAGAGGGCCCTTGGCACAGCAACCAATCAGTGGATCCATGGAGTGCTTGGCTACGGGCCTGGTCCAGTGGCCACAGCGGATGGCCTGCAGTAGCTGCAGTGAGGTCATCGGGGCAAGGGTGGATTGAAGATGAAGATGTTATAGACCTGCACAATCGGCATCAAAGACGACAGGAATGAATCAATATTCATTACCTCGGTTACTGTATTGTATCGTAGACTCATGTCGCTTGATTCATTTACATCTTATTCGCCCCTCGTCCTGCGTCATCTCATCTCCCATTCCGCGTATACTTGTATGAGAGAATTTCGACCCTCCCAACGGACCGCTCGGCATCCCCACCTCCGCAACCTCCGACAGAAAATGGGCCAATCCCGTCGTCTCAGCCGCGAGGCTTTTCCCGGTCGCAACGGCACGTCCGGCATTCGCGGGCGATCCAACCACTCGACGAGCAACGGGCGGCTCTTTTGTTTTTTTTTTATTCCCTCCAACCGCCAAGTTTTTTTCATCTCTTTTCTTCTCTTCTTCATCTCGACATCTTCAACGTTTTCTCTCCGTTGAGATCCTCGTCGAATTGAGCCATGTCCCGACGGTGTTGAATTGCCTCGTTGCTTGACAATTCCCTCGATCCCCCCGTCCCCTTGCAAAGGGCGAATTCGCCCCCGTACCCGTACCCGTATCCTGCATCACGACACTTGCAGCGCATCGAGACGAAAATCGGCCGCGGTGATAACTACATACTCAATCGATCGAGACGCGAGACGAACAGACAAGAGCCTTCAAGTTGCCCATCATGAGTGGCATCTACGACAATGCCGCCTCTATCCAGGCGCGTGACCTCTGGCCATGGCCCAAAGGCGATGACGAGAACGACACCGTCATCCAGGGCCTTCACTTCAACCTCACCACCCTCAAGCACTGGAACTACACCTGGTACAGCAACGAGACCGTTTCAAACGGCTCCAGGTGCTACATGACAAAGGCCCCGTACTTGTTCGTCGACCTCTTGGAGAACGGCACTTTTGTCAACTCGACCAAGTGCTACTCGGCTATCCTCCCCATCGGTACCCGCGGTCACGTCGGCATTGGCTTTGCCGTCGCCTTCGGAGTCGCTCTCGTCCTCAACCTCACTGTTCTGGCTAAGCATGGAAAGACATATCTCCCGCGCGAGAGCCGCTTCTATCCCATCGGTCGTCGCTGGCAATGGTACTGGGCCTTGTTCATCTCCGCTGCTGCTCTCATCAGCTTGTTCGTCGGTGTGGATGTCGACCGGTATTATCTTCAGGAACTTCCCATCACCGTCAGCGTCTTCTTCTGGTATCTCTTGTGTATGGGAACTGTAGCCTTGACTTGGGAAGCTGTTCGTCACTGGGGTTCATGGCAGGAGCGCCAGTACATCGACCCCAATCCTTTCGAGTTGCAAACGGATGATCGTCGTGCCAAGACTGAGTTCTGGCTGCCCCTGTGGTTCTACCTCTGGCTCTGGTTGGTAAGTGTTAAATGAAACTCCAAACACATGAAATATGAGACTAACTGGTCGCTAGAACTTCTTCATGGTTGTCCCTCGTAGCTGGAAGTTCACTCAGCTCCAGCGCTCCCCCGAACAGACCCAGGACAAGGCTATCCCGGGTGCCACCAACGTGCGCTTCAAGATCGCTGCCTTCTTCCTCTTCGTCTCGTGGCTTACCATCGTCTTCTCGCTGCGCCACTCGATCAAGCACTACAAGCCCCGTAACCGTGGTATCTTCAACCGCGCCGTTGGCTTCACTCGCTCTGTGCCCCTGCGCTTCTGGCTCATCATTCCCCTCTCTCTGGCCACCATTGCTTATCAGGCCTTTATCGCCTGGGAGTTCAAGTTTTCCCTGGTCAAGTTCGACGGAAACGTCCCAGTCATCTTCTGCTGGGGCTACCTCCCTGCCCTCCTTATCCTCTACATTCAGTTCTTCTACGGCTTCGCCAGTCCTAACGAGGACAAGGAACTCATTCGTCAGAGGCGTGAGCGCGGTGAGACTATCAACCGTGAACTGGGCATCGTCAACAAGCCTGCCTGGTGGAGCCGTGTCAGGGGTGACCATCTCCTCAGCTTTAAGGACAAGCTCGCTCGCAACGTTCACGAGATTGGCGGCGGTAGGGCCACTGGCCGACGTGTTGAGGAAGCTGCTGAGCGACACGCCCGAGAGGAGGCGTGGGCCAACGCCAGAAATGAGGAGGATATTGAGATGAACCACATGCATCGACCCCTCGACGCTACCAACAACCCGCGCATCGACCGCGCAGGCGTCAGCACCCTTCGCCCTCAGGCTTCACAGACCTTTGTCCAGCCCTACACCGGTAAGAACGAGCGTCGCCGACATGAGCGCACCGTGCAGGCCGTTGCCGGCATCCTCTTCCCCAACAACCTCGCCGAGGAGCGAGCTCGTCGTGAGGCCGACCTGGCTCTCGACGGACCTCCTCCTTACAGCGATACCGAACCCCGGGGTCGCCCCCGAACGACGTCTTCGGGACGACCCGGAACCAACGGCCGGAGCAACAGCACCGAGACGACCAACTCGATCACTGCTCCGCCCCAGCAGGTTAGGAGCATGCTGGACGTCTAGGTTCCGGGTGCGTCCTGTTGTAGAATCCACGGGGCCTGCGGAACAGGTCCCGTGGCAGAGTTTCGGATTCATGATTAAGTACTGCATGTTGTTCTTATGCTGGGTATATCATAACGAGATAGGCGTCTGTATTTGCATGACTGGGTTGAATTCAATGCCGACACTGGCATTACATTAAATAGTTATATAGCTAGATACGATCTGTATATGAAGACGATATGTTTTATGATTCATATCATTTTAATTGTCAAGGACTTCTTCTCCGATAACCATGTCCATCTGAGTGCGCCGATGTGTAACGTTGAACTTGAGGCCATCCATTGTCGACATTAGTCAGAGACACGACATGCCATATTTGCAAGACCCTAATTCCTTGCTCTATCGTAGGCCATTATGTGCATATTCGTTGTCCCATATTCTCACTACTCGAATACGTCAGGCAATCAACTAGACTCATTTCTTCAAGGGAGCGTTGCTGGTCAGCCCTCCGAGGTAGTATCTTGGAACTGTCTCGACTACCCTATACCGCCACACGGCACAACAGGGGATGAGAGGAGATCGACGACAACTTGGAGAGAACGATTGAAAAGATCGACACTGAGACCATCATCACGTCAACTCTTACCTCTTCTAGAAGCTTGATGTGCATTAGCATCACATGTGTGTGCTGACCTATCTAAACTGAGGATAGATGTTGGATCGACGCTGAGCCTCGCCACCATCTAACTCTCAACCATCTCTCAAACAAGGCAACTTTTGCCCACCAGGACAAACAGTGTGGTGGTCTGTGACGAGAACTATCCCGATATCATGGAGCCTTTGTCTTCGAAAAAAAGTTCCCCAGAGAGGCGGCATCGGTGGGCGTCACACCAGACAACAGCGTAAGCAAAATCCCCGAGTGGACGCCATCAAGAGGGGCAGTCCGGGCGTGCCGACGTGGACATGGTGATTGAAATGGCAGCTGCTGAGGAATCCTAAACGAAGGAGAAGGATGGGATGTAGGGCACTCTGGAGGAATGGAGGCCCGTCAGACCCGGCTGAATCTCCGCATTGCCTCAAGGTCATGGTCAAGGATACCCCGATATGCTTCCAGGTCGCACAAGAAGATCGCGAATGACGGGCTTCCATGTACATCCCAACCCATGCCATTCACGCACGCACGCGAATGAGGATACTTGCATGAAAGATCCATGCATGCAGCCATGATACGTAACAACGCAGCGCAGCGCAGCGCAGCTGTGTCGGCCACAGGTCCGCCCCTTGACTTGCCCCGATCCCGAAGAGCGGATAGGAGGACTCTGCCCTTGGCTGCATTCGGAAGGACTTTCTGGGCGGAGAGAGAGACAGGCTGCGCATCTCGTGGCAGTCGAATCTAAACAAGGTGAGCCAGAGACACATGTTTGGAAGATCCACCAGAACAAGCAAGGGCTATGGAATTTTGGGTTTGAGTATAAAAGAGCGGTGTAGGAAACAAGACCCGAACAAGAGAGGTCAAAGACGAGACGAGACAAGACTGGACGGGACAAGACGAGACAAGTAACTGCTGTGGACCGCCAGCTAGAGTGGTCCGTCCGCTGGGCTACTGGCTGTGGCTTGGAAACAAAGACAAGACAGGGCGAAGCTGGCGGCTCTCTTGTGAGGTGCGTTGCGTTGTGTTGCTAGGCACACTTCCTAGGCACACTAGTAGGCGATAGTAAGCCAGTGCCTGAGCCTGAGACTTCAAGAAACATGCCCAGCGCTTCAGGGCGGCTCATGACTGAGTCGCGAGGCTGGGGACACTAATAGCCACTGAGGATGGAGTCCACCTAACAAACTCGGCTGGCAGCACAAGCACAGCACAACACAGCACAGCACAGAACAGCACCCTCCCCTCTCGACGATGCGATGGGATAACGGGCGCCGGCCTGGTGTTGGCCGCATCAGACTCCCTTGCTTCACCGGCCGCCTATGATGAGTGGTGTCCCCCCGCCTATCGAGTTGTCACATGGGGTGTCGGAATGGGCGGGCGCGGGGGCCCAAGTGCGTGTCTGAATGGAGTCGGTGTCGTCAACTTTTACTTGGTGTGCCAGTCGAGCAACCTTTGCGGACGATTTGGGCCAAGGGCGTGCAGCCCTTTTGGGGGCCAAGTTCTGATGGTGGGTATCTCTGTCGTCAACCTGCGCCGTGCCTTGCATTTGGTGGCATGATTGGAGAGCGGGCCAAAGGCTAGATTGAGAGCTCGGGCAGTAGCCCAGGAACGATCAGGGGACTGGGAGCGAGATGGATGTTTCATGGACAGCGATGCGAGGGCATCCTGCATAGATCCATCCGTTGGGACTGTTTTGTTGTTTGATGCTGAGAGGTAGGTGTAGTTGCGCCCTGCCCTGTCCTGCCCTCGCAAAACTCTGAATAGCTCCAGCCTGAGCCGCTTGGCAACTTGTGCGCCTCGCTGGAACTTGAATTGAGTGTGGTACTAGCTCCCTTCCATGGTCATCGAGAAGAGCTTGTCTCGACGCTTCATAACCCAATCTTGGATTCGACTTCTTGACTGGTCCCCAAACAGGAAATGTCAATCCATCAACCCAGAGACTCGGCGCGAACCACGCCAGCAAACCTACCACGACGGTAGCACGGTCAACCAGCCAGCCGTGACAGTTGAGGGAGAGCAGGACCCTCAATGTTGATCGCCAACACCAAGTGGAGCTGTCATGGTGAGGAGGCGCAAACGGCGGCAGCCCTAGAGGCGGCTGGTTGCGTGCCTTTAGTGTGCGCAGGTTAAATCGCCTATCCTTGGGACCCCATCGTGACTCTCGGCGCGTCTGCGAGAAAACGGCGGCAGGCGGTTAGGATGCAGGGAGGCGGAGGCTCATGGAGAGACGGATGGGAAATGCCACTACTGTCGTACGTAGAAGGGTGCGGTGAGCCTGTCTGTACGTAGTCGCCTGCCGGGCCATCAATCTCGAATATCCACGATCCACGGCTCAATGTGGAAAATGAGGAGATTGAGGCTGGAAGTCTAATCGATAAGACAAATCGACTGGATTGCCACAAAGATCCAAGCGCCAATGGCAAAATAGAACCGGCCTGTCGTCTGCAAGAGCAAACATTATCGATTGCTTTTGGAAGGGATTCCGATCGACTTGGCGGGTTAACGTGCTTAGCGCCATCTCCAAGCTGTAGGTGTCGATTCGTCCGGGAACGACTCTTGATACCCGCTGCTGGGATCAGAGGATGGAAGCAAAGAATTCAGGGTACATGCAACATGGTGTTGAAGCATCCAATTGCGAGTTGGAGATTGATAGAGGAGGGTTTCTTTGAGTGACGATCATCGCGGAGGATTGGACCCCCCCAGCGCACGGATGACAGGGGGAACCCTGGATTCAGGGCCCAGCTCTTATCGATAGAGGGAGGGTCACGGGATGCACTGATGACGAGAAAGAGGGGAGGCGGAGGAAGGAGGGAGG